>JAJIBD010026997.1:0-48385 GCA_021461705.1 Cryptotis parvus
CCTATCACGTGCCAATGTAGTCCAATGGCATCTGGTTGATTCAGGAATATGAAGAGCCTCAAACCATTCCTTCAGGTTATTGACGAAGAGTGCAAGAGCATAAATTATCTAAAACTCACCTTTTCTTTTTTACAGATTTAATTTTGACAAAAAATGATCTCTAGAGAACTATCTCCTAGGAGGAGAGAGATAGACCAGGTGTTAAGGCATTTGCTGTGCAAATAACCAACTGCAGTGTTCCCCAGCATGCTATAGGATTCCCAGAATGATATATGATACTGTATATGACGCCATGCTCCCTAAGGAAGGAGATGGGAGTAACCTCTGAGCTGCCCCAAGTGTGCCCCCATAAAAAGAAGAAAATAAAAGAAACTATCCATAAGATAATAGATTTCCCACTATAGTTCTCCCATACTCTTCCCTGAATCTCACTTCTCATCATTTCCCTTAATTTTTTAATTTTCCCTCCATACCCCTAGCACCCTCAACTCTGGATATTTTTAAAAATGTCAAATGAAATGAGCACACAAATAGCCTAGCCCTAACATTTTGAAGTTTCAACAGGGAAACCCATCATTTTTCTTCCTCTCAATTAGCATATCTTGCTTTAGTCTTTGTTTTGCCTCTAACTGCTAGATCCTGGGGGGGGGAATGTTTTATTCACTCCTTTTAGATTTTAGTGGATTTTGGTGAAAGCAATCCTGGCCTGAATCTAAGATATCTCTTGTTTTAAGATAGTGTCAAAGGCAATGTTTCCATTCTGTCCCCTGTACAATTTCTGTTCTGGAAAATCAAGACATACAGAATCCTCCTAATAGTTGTTGCTGGAAGGGAGAGAAAATTTAACTAAATTTGAAATTTAATAATGATAAACATCTTTTTTGCTTTAGGGTAAAGTATAGCATGGTATGGTGTGAAATAGTATGATGTGTAGTGACATAGTACAGAATAAATAAGGCACAACTCTATTATGTAATTATTTATTACTTTAACTAGTAGGCATCATGTGCATATCTTTATTGCTCTTTTGGCTTTTGGGGTCACACCCAGCTATGCTTAGAGATTATTTCAGGCAATCAGGAATTACCCCTGGCAGTGCTCAGGGGACCATATAGGATGCAGGGGACTGAACCTGGGTCAGCTGTGTGCAAAGCAAAGCAAACACTATACCTGCTGTCTATTGTCCTGACCCTTTTTAATTCATTTTTTACACTAGCAGATACAAGAATGCTTATATGTTTAAGCACTCTTAAAAAAATAACTCACATTTGTCTATAGCACTCATCCTTTCCACTCATCAGAGTTTAAAGGTTTGCTTCACTTGATTGTCTAATCCCGTGTTTTGCTTCTCTATTTACCACATATGGGTGAGATTATTTGGTGTTTACCTTTCTTCTACTTAATTACTTTTATTAGCATTACCAATCCATATTGTTTCATCCATATTGACCAAAGCTTTATCTTTTCTAATAGCATACTGTTCTTTGGTGTATGTATGCCAGATTCTTTATCCACTCATGTCCTTAGGTACCTGGGATATTTCTATACCTTACTATGGTAAAAAAAATACAGTGAGCATCACTGTCTTCCCGTTCATCATCAATTTGCTCGAGCGGGCCCCAGTAACATTTCCATATGTCCTGTCTCATGCTAGTAGAGCCCAAGGGCATCTGCTTGCTCCAGGAACATAAAGAGCCTCAATCCATTCCAGAATGAGGTCTATAATTGTTACTGGTATTTGGCATATCAAATACAACACAGGTAGCTTGCCAGGCTCTGCCGTGCAGGTAGCATACTCTTGTAGTCATCTCTAAGTCCAGCATTTATTGATGAACCTCACTGCCGCAAGCGGCCCCACGAGCCCGGCTGTGATAGGCTGGTCTGCTGGGTGGAGTTCTGATGAGAGAGAAGTCTGGATGTGGAAAATGGAGGCCCTCATGGAGTGGGGGGGTCGTCTGGCTTGTTGCGAGGCTCTGCTGGGGTGGCGAGCCAGGGATAGAACCCGCCATCCCTCCTGGGCACCTCATGAGCAGCTGGGCCACAGGAGAGCCAGTAGCAGCTCTGCCCCATGTCTGTGAGTCACACAGTGAGCATAGCTGTGCATATATACTCTCAAATTTGTGGTTATGTGTTCTTAGGAAAGATGCCAGTAGTAGATTTGCTGGAAAATATGTATATATTTTCTGTAATGGAAAATTTTTATTCAAATGAGGTTAAAATTAAGTTGCCATAAGTAAGCTTTACAAAGAAGCGTATAATATCCTCCCATAACTTGATATGGAAAACATGTAAAAATATCACTGCCTTTTCTTCAGTAATATAATAAACAAATGTGAAATGCAACATTTGTAATACTGTAAATGGAAAATTATATTTTATCATTGATTGTGTCTTATTTAATTTTAAGGAAGGGTATTAGAAGTTGTTGTATTAATTATTCTTTTATTTTTGACATATTTTAAGTGAAAAATTCAACATGAAGATTTTTTTTCTTTTTTACGTCCACTGTAATATTGTCAACAATGTAGTCCTTGAACCTAGAAATGATTTCAAGTTATAATGAGGACTGCACATAAGATATTTGTGACTTGTCAAGCTCACAAGAAGTGCAGAGAATTGTATCCGATCTTCTGCCCTATATATATATCAACTCACTGTCAATCTTTTGACAGTATTTTATTTCAGATACTAACTTTATAAATTTGGGCACCTAGAGAAATTTCTTAATAAACTTAAAATGTCTTCAGGGTGACATTAAAAATAGACATTTATAGGCATCATATATTGGCAAGAATCACAAATTTTTGTATTATAAATTTTCCAAATTCTTGTAATTAGTATAACCATAGTAGATGTAAAGTAATGGTATAGGATTTTCTTCCATTTATTTGCAGACTTGTTAACTTTTCTTGTTATCAAAAACTAGTGTGGAAAACAGTCATAAGGGTTGAGCACTGGAGAGACTGCAGCTGCTCTTTGGGTGCTTTGGAAAGTGATATGGTATCAGGGCTCACAAGGAGCCTGAAGGAAGATTTAGAATACTAATTATGGGCTAAGCAATTCTCATTCATCTGTCTTGTTCTTATATCACTTCTTGGCAGTGGAAACAGACTAAGATAATTTGCAAGACTTAGAATTAGGAAACAGATGAGTTAGAGTAGATGTATGATTTCATGTGTCCTTTCTGGTACTCAAGCATCTATGTTATTTTGAGTGTTATATTTGGTTGTAGAAATTATTTTCCGTTCAGAAACAGTCAGGTATGGACCACAGGAAGATGATTAGCAGTAATTAAGATCAGAATCTAGATGATTTGGTCTTCTACTCTATTATGCCACATGGGATGTGTTAACTCAAGAAATTCACACCAAAAACCATGACTCTGATTTTTATCTATAAATTTGTCCTTTTGATATTGCCATAACTGGTAAATCAGTAAAGATTCCTGTAAAGATATGCATATCTTTCCTATATGGTACTCAATACCATATATGGTATTCCTATATGGTACTGTAATACCAATACTCTAGTAACCTAAGTACTATAATATTCAAGTTTGTACTTATTGATAGAATATACTCTGGTCTCTGAGCTATGTGAAATTTTGTCCAAGTTTAGATGGTTTATGTTGATCTTTTAAAGAATCATACTTAGCAGCGGCTCAAGTACATAGTCTAATCTGTTCTGGGGTGCCATGCATTGCTGGGGATTCAAGCAAGAGCTCTTGAATGCAAAGTAGTACTCAGACTATATAGCTATATGTTTGGCCCAAATTCAGTTGTTTAGTAAGGCTTTATGATTTTGAAGAACTTTCTTAGTCTACCTAAGCCTAAATTCTATCATTTTTAAATTATAGGTGATAGAATACTAAGTATAGTGTAGTTCCAATATCCTAAAATAGTAATATAGCAGTTTATGAAACATATACATATTCAACAATATTTTATTTGTTGATACTTTTATTACAATAAAACATATTAGCAAAATTTTATATTGTAGCATAATGAGTTATGCTGTAACAAATTTAATTTTTATACTTATATAATTTTATATGTAGATGAAGTATAATAATTATCACATTCCACATGTTTTCTTCCATGATTAATGACCAGCCAAAATAATAAGGTAGAAACATGATTTCTCCTTTACACTGTTTATTCTAGGAACTGCCACTGTTAGTAGCATACAACCAACAGGAGATTAGAAATGATGTCTTCATAGTAGGTAAACTTACATTTTCTAAGTGAAGTAAGTACAGAAACTCTCTATTTGGGTGGATGTTTTCCTTCCTTTTAGAAATGGAAAACATTTTCACAGAGCTTTTGGGAGACTCTGATATGAGGGTATTAGTTGGGAAGAGAGAAAGTAATCATTTCCTTGTGCACTTGGACTGAGAGCCATCAAAGTAAGTTATCATCTGTTCTCACATCCCTTGAAATTCTGATTAGTTCTCCTGTAAAAAATACTCCTTTCTGTTATGTTTCACCAATAGCTCTGGGAAACAGCATGTCTACCAAAGAAATGTCAAAAGTTGTTCATTAAATAAAGTTTTATCCTTGTATGAAGAAATGACTTCCTTATACTATAAAATTTCAGTTTTCTCAACATGAATCTATAAATACTGCTTTGAAGTCCCTTTTTGGAATCCATATCCTCTTATTATTGTTTTATGGCATTTTCTCCTAAACTTTCTAAATTTAAATATATGTTGGAAACAGTGCATTATTTTCTTTTCCTTTTTTTCTAAACTCTCACCTTTTTGGCAGTTCATATCGTGAAATAGAGATGAAAGCTACTTTATAATTTGAATGATATATACTTGGAATCAGAAAACAAATCTTACAAACAAAACATAAGGAAGAGCTGTGAAGAAATATGATGGAAGCACTGAATACGAAATCCAAATAATTATTTTTTAGTTTCTTATTTATGAATTTTAGAACCAGGGGTCCTCCCTCCCTCTCTCTGAATCATAGTTTCACAGCCCACAAAATGGGATGTAGTGCCTACCTGACCTACCTTAGAGTTTTCAGTAAAGAAAAATATATGGTAATATATTGCAGTGTTAATTAAATGCCAAATTCCCATTCCATACAGGTTAACACTTCAGCAATTCTGTATAAACTGCTTAAGATGCTGTGATTTTTTTATAGCTGAAAACCCTTCAAAAGTTTCCTATATCAGCTAAGGGTCCACTATTTAAGTTACCACCAGTACAATTACAACTGTTCGGGTTTGGCACCCTCCCCAGCCCCCCCAGCTAAGGGTCCACTATTGCCAGAAAATCATATACCCACGATAACTTTCTTTGAGCATGAGAATGCACTGATAAGAAAGGGATTATGTAAAATCATACTAACTTTTTACCTGATAGATCAGGAAAATTTTTTCTCTAAATCTCTTTTTAAGATGCAACTCTTAAAATACTAGAAATAGAGCTCCCTTTTGACCCAGAAATACCACCCCTGGAAATATATCCTGGGGACCCTAAAACACAAAGAACACTATCCACACTTATATTTTCATCACAGCACTATTGTTACATATGAGGAGAGCATATTGGCATATTGGCACAGCACTATTGGCACAACACTAATGGCACCTCACAGCACTGGCATCACAATAGCTATAATATGGAAACCTGAGTGCTTGAGAACAGATGACTAGATAAAGAAACTGGTGCATCTACACAATGGAATACTATGTAGCTATTGGGGAAAAAGTCATAAAATTTCCCTATAAATGAATGGACATGAAGAGTATCATGCTGAGTGAAATGAGTAAGGAGGAAAAGGACAGATATAGAATGACTGCATTCATTTGCGGGGTATAAAAAATAATAGTATCACTTGTCTTGTATCACTTGTCTTCCTGTTGATCATGGATTTGCTTAAACGGGCACCAGTAACATCTCCAAACGTCCTGTCACATGCTAGTGTAGCCCAAAGGCATCTGCTCACTCCAGGAACATAAAGAGCCTCATACCATTCCTTCAGGTCATGGGAATGAGGTCTATAATTATTATTGGTATTTAGCATATCAAATACGACACAGGTAGCTTGCCAGGCTCTGTCGTGTGGGTGGGATACTCTTGTAGTCACCTCTAATCTCGAGCATTTATTGATGAGCCGCACAGTCCCAAAGAGACTGTGCAAGCCAGGCTTGTGACAGTTCTTCTGCTGGATGGAGCTCTGATGAGTCAGGAACCGGATGTGGAAAATGGTGGCCCTCGTGGTGTGTGTGTGTGGGTGGGGGGGGGGGGGGGGTGTTTCCTCTGGCTTCTTGTGAGGCTCTGCTGGGGTGGTGAACCAGGGATAGAACCCGCCATCCCTCCCGGTGCCTCGTGATCAGATGGGCACAGGGAGAGCCAGTAGTAGTTCTGTCCTGTGTATGTGAGTCTCTGATCAGCATACCTGGGCTGGACTTGAAAACACTGCTACAGGGTGGTTTTCTGATAAGCCGGGCTTGTGATCAGCTTTTCTGCTGGGTGGAGCTCTGACGAGTGGGGAGTCCGGATTTGGAAAATGGCAGCCCTCATGGTGCGGGGGGTTCCCTCTGGCTTCTTGCAAAACTCTGCTGGGCTGGCAGGCCAGGGCTAGAACTCACCTTCCCTGGCACCTCGTGATCAGCTGAGCACAGGGAGAGCCGGAGGCAGCTCTGCCGTGTGTATGTGAGTCTCTGGATAAAAATTACAGTATGAGACTAATATACAAGGCCAGGCAAAACAGGAACCAGGAGGACTTGTCAATAGTTGGAATATACCACAAGGGTGTGGGAGTCAGAGGTTAGGTAGATAGATAAGGAAACTGTGCTAATAATTACTGGAAAAAGTAACAACAGACTAGAACTGAGCATTGTATATAGATAAAGGGATATAAATGATAATCCCTAATGTATGCATTACAAGCCACAGTGTGCAAAAGAAGGGAAAAATAAAGAGAGAGAAAAGAGAGAGAGAGAGAAGAAAATTGCCTGCTATAGATGAAGACTTGGGAATGGGGGAGGGAATCTGGGGACATTTGTGTTGGGAAGGGTGGAGGAATGAGTGATGGAACACTGTATGACTGAAACCCAGTCATAAGCAGCTTTGTAATTGTATATCACATGGTGGTATAATAATTCTTTAAGTCACAATAGTTATTAATATATTCCTCTCATCTACATAATATAATATATTCCTCTCTCTCTCTCCCCCTCTCCCTCTCTCTTCCTTTCACTCTCTTTTCTCTCTTCACTCACTCTCTCTTTTTCTCTATCTCTCTCTTAGATATAAAAATCTTAGTAACTCAAAATATTAATTTCTGGAATATTTTAATACTTAAACATCCTTGAAATATTTTAAAATGTGGAACTAGAGATATATTTACAAGTGTTAAGGAACTTATATGCACACTGCCAACTTGTTCCCATCCCAATATTGCATAGGGTGTCTTGGACACCACCAGGAGTAGCCCTGCCTGACCACAGAACCAGAAATAAACTCTGAATACAGCATGGTGTGGTCCAAAAACAAAAGCAAAAAACAAAAAGTTAAGAAAAAACACATTTAGATATGTTTTATTAAGCTGAAACTAACAGAATTAAGGGGGCAGACCTATAGTACTCCGGGTGGTCATTTGTCTTAAATGTGGCTGACAATACAGATCCTCTGTATTCCATATGACTCCCCAACCCAAGACTGTAGGAGTGGTCACTGAGAGCAGAGCCAGGAGTAGGTCCTGAGCACCACGAGATGTGACCCAAAACCAAAAAGGTAACAATTAAATGCAATGTAGGAGTACAGGAGCTCATATCAATAATATAAAATGTAGCCAGGAGTAATTTCTGAACACAGAGGAAGGAGTAAGCAAGGGATAAGCCCTGAGTAGTGCCAGCTATGACTCCAAAACAGAAACAAACATAGGGGATTAGTCAAATTCTGCCCATTTGAACTAAAAAGTAAGAAATTTAGAAGCTGACTTTCAAAAGCATGTTCCAAAATGTATTTCACACTAGTCTAGTACATCAAGATGTTTTTTCTCATACAGAAAAACAACTCAAACTGTTTATGAGCTCAAGCTGTTTGAGATAGTAATTTTATTTCTAATTGTATTTACTGTAATTTAAGAATTTACAATACTACTAAAATGTATGGCTTTGGTATGCAAATTTATATGCTCTACCACAGAACCCATGACCCTCCAACACTGTTTACTTCTTTTCAATCTGGTCTTCTCTGACCCGGTCCCCGAGTTTGGGAACTTGCTCTGTATTCCAAGATCGAGAGTTTTTCACTATTGAGGAGTGACATAAATATTCTTTTATTAAAAAAAAAAAGTTCATCACAGAAAGAGAATTTAAAGTAAAAAAAGGCATTTCTTCCTCTTAGATGTCTGCAATATGCATTAGTATGTAAAATAATGAATCATAAATAGCTAGTAATTTGAGTCAGTACTTTTTATATAGGATATTCAGAAAAGTTTATAGAATATACTATTTTAGAACTATTTCTTTCTGAAGAAATGTATGCTGAAAAAAATGAGGAAATAGCTAGTAGAAACCCAATCTTTCATTGTGTGTCATAACCCACACTAGAAACCTTTACATGATGGTATGTAATTGAGAATTTGGAAAAGAAGTTCTCTAAAAATAGATTTATTTTCCATTTGTAGTAAATTATTATTTCTATTCATTAAGTGATCATTCCAATTTAACATTATGCACACATTTTCACCAAGTAATAATATTAAGCATCCACATGGTCATGGTTCTAGCCTTTGAGACTGAACTTTCTCTGACCGCTAGAAAGATTGTAAATCTACAAGAAGAAAGGTTTTAAATGGGATCATTTAGTTGCCTTTCCCTAGTCTTTTATTTCCTTTGGTGAATATGTGTAAGATGCTGTTCAAGTCCTTCTTAACCTGGATTGATTTAGATAAACTTGGAACCAA
This sequence comes from Cryptotis parvus, assembly GCA_021461705.1. Classification (NCBI taxonomy): domain Eukaryota; kingdom Metazoa; phylum Chordata; class Mammalia; order Eulipotyphla; family Soricidae; genus Cryptotis; species Cryptotis parvus. The sequence continues at coordinate 8,931 of JAJIBD010026997.1, forward strand.
ACCTAGCTGAAATCAGCCTAGATTAGCCAATTTTTGACAACCCACAGATCTGTGGGAAAAGAGTGATTGTTGGCAACTGTGTTCCCGTGAGTTTTGGGTAGTTTACTTTGTAGTATGTCCATATCAGAGTGTTGTTTGGATCAAACAGGAGTTTGATCCAAAATAATTATTGGTAATAAATGTCTGTGATATATGAAAGAAAATAAAGGAGTAAAACTTTTATATATCCTAAAGTATTAAATTTCTGTATTTTCATTTTTTATATTTTCATTTTCTAATTCTTAAAATCTAAGTCCTATTGAAAGCATGAAATGCTTTAATATCTGAGTTATTTCTGTACAATATCCATAAATTTCTAAAAAAGTGACTCCTCTCATATTGTCCTGCTACCCCTTCTAAGCTAAAAAGAGGGTATAAATATAATAACCATATGTCACTTGTTTTCCCATTGTTCATCGATTTACTTGACTGGGCACCAGTAACGTCTCCATTCATTGGGAATGAGGTCCATTAATTTTACTGCTTATGGCATATCAAATAGACCACAGGTCGCTTGCCAGGCTCTGCCCTGGCTCTGGGTTCATCCCATGGGCCCCAGTCTTTTTCTATGTCAGACCATCAACCATCCAGGGCCCATGGAGCAGAGCTCTGGGTATAGACAAGCCTGTCTCCTGTCTGCCACTTGCTGATGCAGCCAGGCACCACAACCACACCTGCAATACCTCAAAGTGGCAGGAATAACCATAATAAATAGAAAAATAAGAAATTTACATTTATATATATGAGTTCTATAAAATTCAAATTGTTATCAAAAGCCACTTAGAATATTAATGATACTGATGTTCAGCAAAGGGAATAGTAAGAGAGGGTGGGTCGGAATGTCTCTCGCTATACAACTGCTAGTTCTAGAATGAAAGTCATTGGCCTGTTCAAGCTTTTTACTGCTGCTGTTCAAGGCTTTTTACACTGCATCTTAGAAATGACCTGATTGAAATGTTGAGTGAAAAGAGAAGAAGAGGACACATATAGAATGACTGCATTCATTTATGATATATATGAAAAGAAAGTATGAGACTTATGTCCAGGGAAAACAGGGATCAGGAGGAGTGGTAAATAGTTGGAAGCTTTCCACAAGTCTGTGGGGAGCAAAGGACTGTTAAGATAGAGAAGGGATAAATATGGCAATAATAATTAGAAATGATCACTCTGGATAGAAACTGAGTGCTGAATGTAGGTGAAGTGATAACCTGATACTGGTGAAGGAACAGGTATTGGAATGTTACATGACTGAAATCCAATCATGAATAATCTTGTTATGTATATCTCACTGTGATGCAATTAAAAATAATTAAATAATTTTATTTATTTATGTTTGCTTTTGAGTCACACCTAGGGATTACTCCTGGCTCTTCACTCAGGAATTATTCCTGGCAGTGTTCGGGGACCATATGGGATACCAAGGATCAAATCTGGGTCAGCCACTTGCAAGGCAAACACCCTACCCACTTTGCTATCACTCCAGTCCACCAAAAAATAAATAAATAAGTTTTAAACTGTCACAAAATCTCCAGAAAAAGGAAAAAATTAAGAATGTATTCAGAGTACACCAACTTATATCTCAAATAACTCTTCTGAGTTTTTCCACTTAATTAATGCTGAAACTAGGATTAAAACTGAACATCTTAATAAGACTATGCACAAAAATGAATCTTTGAATTATATATCATTAAAAAGACCTCTGATCTTGACATTTGTGTTTTCATTTCCCCCTCCATATCACTACACTATTTTTATTTTCTCATTCATATATACCATCTAATTTGTCCATTTCTACACTTTTGAACTTGTCCTGTTTCTTGAATTAGTTAATTCTGCATGTAGAGGAGAGTGATTTTTTAGTGATTAGTGTATATTCAAGTGGAAGCAAAGACAAACAAAGCGTGACTACATTAAGAAGCTTCTGCACTTCAGAAGAAACAGTGATCAAGGTACAAAGACAACCCACATATTGGGAAAAATTATTTACCCATTGCTCCTTGACATCTTATCATTTTCTAAGTATAACCCCCAGTACCATTTAGATTGGATCTAATTCCTCATAGCCCTTATACTGGTGCTACATGAGAACTGGATGGTACCAGGAAAGAAACCAACCTGGCTGTGAAATGGGACTATTAGAACAAACCCTCCTCTTATAAAAAGAACGGGACTATTAGAACAAATCCTGCACTGACCCAAAAGATTAGAGTGCAGGTCACAGCAGCCCTTCTCACCTAAACACAAGCCTGAATGGCCTCACAGCCTGAATGACTTTGAAGCAGAGCAGGAGCACTTAAGAAATGCCCTGGAGCAGAACAAGTCTGTTTGTAACTGGAGACAGGACCTTGAGGGGGTAGGAAGAGGTGATCAATCTGGTATAGGGAATATAGTTTGGGTTATATGAAATTATAAGAAACTTTCTCCCCATGAAAGTTCACCCCCATGTATTTAATCTCAGATATAGTTATTATACCAGTACCCCTTTACTGTGTTTATATAAGAAAGCTAGATACAATATTGAAATGCTTTGTTTGTTAAAGGGAGAAGAACAGAGCTCTGCATTAAAATCTCTTAAGTTTGAGCCACAGGAGCATAGTGTCCTTGGAGTTTTGTACCACTTTAGAAGAGCTGCTGATTTTGACTGTTGGTTGCACTCTGTCCCCAGCTCTCAGCAGAGGCTTTTTAGCTTCTTGGAGTTTGGGGACAGAGCACACATGGTCAGCGGCACATGGTCAGCAGCACATGGTCTGTATGGAGTCTGCCAGCCGTTGTGGTGGTGGTAGTGTGTGTGTAGCAGTTGATGTGGAGTGAAGTTGGAATAAGTAAAGACTTGAATTCTCTAAATTGGACTTGTGGCCTTTGTTTATTGCTCGTCATCCCTGAGTATGACAGGGAACCTGATGGACCCCAGTATTATTGGGTACCCATATGGCCACAATAATCTGCATGTCTATGTTTATTGCAGCGCTATTCACAATAGCCAAAATCTGCAAACAACCCAAGTTCCTGAGAACAGATGACTGGTTAAAGAAACTTTGGTACATCTATACAATGGAATACCACACAGCTGGTAGGAAGGATAAAGTAATGAAACTTGCTTATAAATGAATGGACTTGGAGAGTATCATGCTGAGTGAAATGAGTTACTCTCTGTGTGACTCATTTATGAGTAAGAAGGGAGAGACAGACACAGAATGATTGCACTAATTTGTAGGGTCTAAAAAACATAATATGAGACCAATATTAAAGGAGAGCAGAAAAAGGGCAGAAGGTTTGTTCCACGAATAGAAGTCTGCTTCAACCTCTTGGGGAAAAGACAGTTGGTATAGGGAATGGACCACAGTAACAAAGAGAGTGGTAAATTACCACTGTATAAAAACTGCATGTGGAATAGGTAAAGGAACAAACATAGTATTCTCTCAGTATCTGTATTATAAACCATATGCCCAAAGGGGAAGAGAGGGAGGGAAAAAGAAGGAAAGGGCCTTCCATAGAGACAGGCAGGGGGATGAGGGATAAAGGGTGTCAGGAGGATAAAGTGGTACATTGAAGGTGAGAAAAGTGCACTGGTGGAGGGGTAGGTATTGGAACAATTGTTGTGACTGAAACCTGATCATGAACAGCCTTGTAACTGTATGGCAAGGTGACTCAATAAAATAAATGAATAAAAAAAAAAAAAGAAAAGTGTCTGTCTTAGAGGCAAGCTTGTGGGAGGTGATGGGAGAAAAGTCAGTACATTGGTGGTGGGAAATTAACTCTGGTGAAGGGTTGAGTGTTGGAATATTGCATGACTGTAACCCAATTATTAACAATATTGTAACTATGTCTCAAAAATTGAAATAAATAAATCACAAAGTGCCTTACTTGGTTGCTAAATAAATATTGACCTATATGTCTCTTTGATTTCTTTTCCATCAACTTATTATTTCCCAATAGTATATTAGTGATACATAGATGTATTTTACATCATAAATTTATATAAATCTCTTTCTATATCTCTAAATATAGTAAACATTTTTATATCTTGTACATATATGATATAATTAATGCCTTATATGTTATATGAATCTATATATATATATATCCTATGTATAATATATAACACTTTACCAACATAGATAGCAGGTATAGATACATCACTGAATGCATGACTATTATGAGTTGGTCATAAAAACGAAACTTGCATTAATGATAGCAATCAGATTTCATTGTTGTCCTTATAGGATTTTACTATGGCATGCATGGAAACTTGAGAAGCATTAATACCTAAAGCAATGCTTCTTAACATTTTTTTCTATGAATGACTCTTTTCCAGATTTATTTCTTTCCTGTGTACTTGGCTTCATCCTACTGGTTGACCCCAAGTCTCATGCCATGACCCCTTGAGAAACACTGAACTAAAGTGCTTAAAATCCATGTGAGAAAAATATTTGAATTTGAATCTTAACTCTAGTGTTTACTATCAGGCTTAGTGTATGTCTCTCTTAAATAAAATTTCCTCACATAAATATTTCAAATGATATTTAATAAAATATTTTCTATATAAGGATTAGCACAATAACAAATAGCTGTCAACAAATACATATAACTATAGCACAAGACTTTCTTTTTAATACAAATAACTATCTTTTGTAAATTTTTAAAAATTGTTTTAAAAGTAGCTATCCTTAAACTTAAAAACTTACTATCTTCTCTTGAAAAATCACTTTCTGGGCGGAAATGCATGGACCAGGGCAAAGGAAGATTGATTGCATTAATTCATCTCAGTTCTACCATTTTTCTAATCTGCTTTACACATCAGATAGCTAAAATTTGGGCATATTCAGAGGGGAAAAAACCCTGAAGGTTAATGTGCATCATCTACATGCTTCAAAGCTTAAGCAAATTACTGGCTGGTCAGATCAAGGTGAAATACAATGGAATAAACCCACTGTGGCCACACCTCTATTTTAAAACTACTTGGGAAGAAAACTAAAGTAGATATTTTAACAAATAGGAGTTGGAGTGATTAATTACTCTTTACTATCATTCAACAGCTTGTCACCCAGGGGTAACCTCATTTCTCCAAATCCCATAAATTTAATAGAGGTCACATCATGGCCTACTTGGCTGAAAAGATTGCCCCTGAAACCCTGATGGTACTTTGAAGACCACTGATGTGTGAACATCATTCTCTACAACTCTTAAACCGCATACTCTGCCTCACCCATGAAGACACTTCCAGTAGATCTATGTGGCACCATGTGAAACGTTCTAAGTGATGAGCTCTCTGACTCATTCCTCTTACATGTAACTAGATGATAGAATTTAAAACCAATGAATGTTATTCTATGGTGTAGAACTTCTTTCCACTCTGCTAAGGGAATATAAAATGATGCTTATTAAAATTGAAAGCTATTAGTTTTGAGACCCCTGCAGTGAAAATTTTCGGTTGATATCTAAAGAAAAAAATTCTGAAAAGCTCCACAGATTATGATGCTGGTTAGCTGTAGTGCTTAATTTTCATCCCTCCATTTACATTAATGCACTCAACAATGTTTCTAAAAATTAAAGTAACTAAAAATGACTGTTCCAGAACAGGTCATTTCTTTTTATGTCTCAAGGATTAATAGTTGAGTAAAAGAAAATTGTTACCTATAAATTATTATCTGTACTGCATATACATCACAGAGACATAGGGTCTTTTGCAACTAGAATATCAGAAATTCCTTACTTTGTTCAGTACTTTTTACTAAGGCTCTAAGAGGACTAATTCCATTAAATATTACCTTTACCTTTATTTACTGTTAACTCTTACTACATCTTTCTTAGATTTTTTGCACAAAATTTGAACCCCCAACCTTTGGAAAATAGAAGTTGTTAAGCAGTATTTTACTTTATATTGAGGATAAAATAATATAGAACAAAGATTTGTGAACTGGTTTTATTTAGATGGGCACCTTGCATTCGGACAGGTAGACTGTGAAGAGTCGAGCTAGTGTATTGATGAGTACCGATGGCAGATTCTTCAGGTGTTCGGGTCTGACCTTGTCTGGGCCTGGTGCTGTTCCCTTCTTAACGACGAGATGGCATGTCGGATTTCAGAAGGGAGAATGTTGGGAATGACATATCCGCCCTGTGGGATTTGGGATGTGGGCAGGTGGACGCGGCTACAAAGATCTGAGTAGAAGTTATGGATAATCTTCTCCATTGCCTTTCTGGAAGATGTGATAGATACATCAGGGCGTCGGAGGGCAGTCATCTTGGTCTTATAGTTGGTGAAGGACAGGTGGGCGATGCAAATGCTTTTCCCGACTTCTGCTGCATCTCCCAGTATTTCTGCTCTTCTGTCTTTGAGGTCTTCTTTTGTCACTTCTCTGCACCGTTTAGCAAGCTTGGACTTTAGTTAGCATTTGGTCTCCTGAGGCTCGCGCCTTGCCACATTGGCGAATGAGCTCGAGAGTTTCTGAAGACAGGCGTCCTTTTGTGTCTTTTCTCTCTCTTGGCATTTTTTGAACAATGATGGAGGTGCTGAACCAGTCGGTTGTATTCTTCATCGATGCCTTCAATGGTGGTATCTTCTCATGTTGCTGCAATGGTGCCAAAGAGTTCCCAGTTGGTGGTCGTTCCGGGGAGTTCTCTTCTTAAACTTTGCAGCCTTTTTTCCCGTTGCGGGAAGTAGAATTTTTCACGAAGGAGACAGTGGTCCAATCCTGTTTGGAATTTGGGGACGACAGCAACATAGGTCAGGCAAAACCGTCAATTTGAAGATGATGTGGTCAATTTCATTGTGGAACTGTCCACCAGGAGATTCCCATGTCCAACATTTCGCTTCAGCCTTCTGGAACTGTGAGTTCCCATGAATGGTTTTGGTGGACATGATGAACTCAGATAGTCTCTCACCCTGTTCGTTCCATTCTAGGCCATGGGTCCCGATGTGGAGTTCTTCAGCTGATCTTCTTGGTCCTATCTTGGCATTAAAATCACCTACTATGATCTTGTAGAAGGTGTGATCTTTTTATAGAACTCCTCCAGTTCCATGTAGAATTTCTCAATTTCATCTTCCGTGTATGTGAATGTTGGTGCATAAACAATTAAGTAGAAATTGCTGGCAGTGGGCCACATCTCTTCAAGTGAAATCTTCCTATCCGGTTTGTTAGGCATTCAAATGAATCAGTGTTCTCCGGCCATGTTCGTGTTGACAAGGACACCAAAGCCACCGACTCCCCTTTCTTCGCATGTTCCAAGGAACAATTCTTCTCCAGTGTCAAATACAGCGTGATGCGACTGACGCCTTCTTGTCTCAGTCAGACCAATGATGTCGTACTTGATCTTTTGGGCTTGCACCATCAGATCTTTAGTATATGATTCCAACGCCAGCATACATGCATTAAAATACAGACAGTCATTTTAGTCCTTCTTCGTTTTGGCAGCCTAGGTTGGCCATGAAGTTTTATCAGGCACTGCTTGTTCGCCTTTCTTACTGCTGTCGTATTAAGGGCTCTTTTTTGGTCAGGAAAATAAACATTTTTGTTACTGGTTTTGGCATATTGAACACACTATTTTAACTAGCTTCTAGTTTAAAAGTCATTCTGTGATTTAATTTTTAAATTTCTTTTAATTTTTCCTTATTTCTTCCGGTTCCAAAATCTTCCTTTTATTAATTTAGCATTTAAGGAAACCAAGAGAATAGTGTCTCTTGGTTACAAGAGAATAGTTATCTCTATATCTTGTCTCAAAAGAATGTCTTCAGAATTCAGTGTTGAGCTTTCCTGCTTCCCGTATTTGTCCCCATTCCTCCTATACTAACTCATTTCCAGACATTGATTTATCCCCCTGAGCAAGAGTTCCTTAATATTGCCTCCTGCAGTCTTGACCCTTGAACCTTAATAGGATGTAGGGGCATTTTTATGGACAGGCTCAAATCTGTAGCATGGGAAAGAAATGCTGAATATGCAGAATCACCTTCCATTCATAGGTGAGCCATAGAAATTAACATGAAAAAATAGCAACCTAACACAAAATGGTAAAAAATATGCCAGAAAGGATTTTTTCTTAAGTAACAGAAAACTAAGTCACAACATTTTTAGATATTTTAAATTTTTTTAATTTACTTTTAATTAGTTTTTTATTGAATCACTGTGCACACACAGTTACAAAGTTGTTTCTGATTGGGTTCAGTCATATAGTGTCCAACACCATCCCTTCACCTGTGTACATGTCCCACCACCAACCTTCTGTTTCTCTCCTGGAAACCACCTTCCAAACCCCCGCAAACCTGCCTCTAGAGAGATAACATTTTTAAAATAAAAATAAGCAAGAACACTTCCATAACTAATGGCAAAAGAGATGGGGACAAAAGCTATGATTTGTAAATGAAATATAGAAACATACAACAAGCATACATATATTGAGAAAGCCTAAATAAATAATTGAATATTTAACCAAATATTAGTAAATAACTACTGAAAATAACTTACCGGAAGTAAGAGAGAGGAAAATTAGGGGGAAAAGGGGACACTCATCCATTGTTGGCGGGAATGCCGGCTGGTACAGCCTTTCTGGAAAACAATATGGACATTCCTCCAAAGACTAGAAATTGAACTCCCATTTGACCCAGCCATACCACTCCTGGGAATCTACTCTGGGAAACCAAAAATACGCAGCGGAAACACTATCCCTACTTTTATGTTCATAGCAGCATTATTCACAATAGCCAGAATCTGGAAGCAACCAGAGTGCCCGAAAATCAATGACTGGATAAAGAAGCTTTGGTACATCTACACAATGGAATACTATGCGGTTGTTAGGAAAAATGAAGTTATAAAATTTGCCTATAAATTGATGGACATGGAGAAGATTATGTTGAGCGAAATTAGCCAGAAGGAGAGAGACAGATACAGAATGACTGCATTTATTTGCATAACATAAATATATATATGCACATATTATGATACCAATATCCAAGGCCAAGTGAAACATATATCGGAGGTCTTGTCAAAGGTGGAAATTATCACAAACGTGTGGGAGCAGAGGCTAGGTAAGACAGAAAATGGAACAGTGTGCTAACAATTGTCGAAAGTACTAATACCAACCTAGAACTGAGCATTAAATACAGACAAAAAGAAACACATGACAACCCTTTAATGTATGTTCTGTAATCCATAGTCTGGAAGGGAAGGAAAAGAGAAAGAGAGAGAAATGGAAAGAAATAAAGAACCTGCCATGGAGGAGGGCTGGGGGGATGTGGGAGGGAACCGGGGACGTTGGTGGTGGGAGATGGGTACTGGTGGAGGGACGGGTGCTGGAACACTGTATGACCAAAACCCAAATATGAACTTTTTAATTGTATATCTTTGTAATTGTAAAAATAAAAAATTTTAAAAAAAAGAATCAATAAATTAGTACAAGACTTTGATTTTTAGGGAAAATATTCAAACCTCCAGCAATTCTAGTTAAAAACATATAGGAAAAAAACAAAAGTACAAAGTATTGGGCATGGTAAGTGGCATAAGAAGAATACAAGAACACAAGCATGTAGAATGTTCACAGAATATAGTGTTCTCTGCTGTAACGACATTTTAAAATGTGAGTGAAACTGATAATTCTCAGGAAAAAGCAGAAATAAACAAAATTGATGCAATGCACTGAAAATGTAAGCAAAATATAGTACCATAAGAAAAATAAAAGGTGACAGAAGCGGAGCTCAAATTATTTCAACTGTTTTCTTTTTTTCATATCAAGAGTAGTTAAAAGATAGAAATATTTTCAGTTTGTTTTTCTAAAACCTTCCACAAACCTTAAACCAAAATGTGTTAGACATATTTAAAAATAAGTTTCATATTTGGGAAATGTAATTATGTATTTATTAAATTAAGATAAGCTGATAAAACCTTGAGCAGTTTAATAATAAGCACAAATGAAAATTATAAATAAACAGAATACTCATGAACAATAAAAGAAGTAGGGGCCGGAGCGATAGCCCAGAGAGTAGGGCGTTTGTTTGCTTTGCACGCTGCCGGCCTGTGCCGGCAGGGGTTTGATCCCTGGGTCCCATATGGTCCCCGAGCACCACTAGGAGTAATTCCCGAGTGCAGAAAGAGGAGTAACCCCTGAGCATTGCCGGATGTGACCCCCAGAAAAAGAAAAAAAAAGAAGTTAAGCTAATTAAGTTAAGTGGGGTGCCTTTTTGTTCATTTGATAAAGAATAGATTAAAACATTGCTGATGTCTAGTCGTGAATGAGGAAACAGAAATAAGAACTTATTGGCTAAAGTGTGAAACTTTTCCGGGAGAGCATATTTATGCTATATATAAATTTTATTGCTTATTTCCAAATCAAATTCCAATATGTAAGAATAAATTATAATAATTTGGAAATGATAAAATGTGTGAGCAAAAAATGTTTATACAAGTCTGTTCTAGATACATTATGGCATTAAAAAGTTTCCTTTTAAAGGGACCACTATTGAGCGGAGCGATAGCCTAGCGGGTAGGGCATTTGCCTTGCACGTGGCTGGCCCATGCCAGCCCGGGTTTGATCCCTGACATCCCATATGATTCCCCGAGCACCGCCAGGAGTAATTCCTGAGTGCAGAGCCAGGAGAGACCCCCTGAGCATCGCCAGGTGTGACCCAAAAAGCAAAAAATAAATAAATAAATAAATAAATAAATAAATAAATAAATAAATAAACAAACAAATAAATAAATAAAAATAAAAATAAAGGGACCACTCTAGGGCCGGAGGGATAGCCCAGCGGGTAGGGCGTTTTGCCTTGCATGCGGCCGGCTCATGCTGGCCCGGATTCGATCCCCAGCATCCCATAGAGTCCCCGAGCACCGCCAGGAGTAATTCTTGAGTGCAGAGCCAGGAGAAACCCCTGAGCACTGCCGGGTGTGACCCAAAAAGGCAAAAATAAATAAATAAACAAACAGACAGACAGACAGACAGACAGACAGACAGACAGATAGATAAAGGGACCACTATGTCAAGGATGGTTGGAAGTGATCACTCTAGATAGGAGATGCATGCTGAGAGTGAGTAGAGGACCAAGGATGATGGCCTTTCAGTATCTGTATTGCAAACCATAATGCCCAAAAAAGAGAGAGAGAAAAGAAGAGGCATAGAGGCACCTACTGAGTTTGGGTACTGGGTACATTGGTGGTGAAAAATGTGCACTGTGGCGGGATGGATGTTGAAACATTGACTGAAACCAGATCATGAACAGCTTTGTAACTGTGTGTCTCACAATGATTCAATGCATTGATTAATTAGCTAATTCATTGATAAACTTCAGTATTGCTAGAAAATTTATAAGAAAAACAAGTGAGTATCCATTAAAGGTTCTCTGCTTCCTCCTGATTCAGTCTTTTATCAATATAAGAGTCAAAGAAATTATCCATTTATACGAGGTTCAATGTTGTGGCATTCTTGTATGATCTTCTTTAATTTTGTGGCATCTGTGGTAACTTCTTCCCTTTCCTTTGAATAATCTTTTCTTTCTGAGTTTGGCTGAGTCAATGTTGGTTTATTCTTTTGATGATCCAGCATGTGTTTTCATTTCTCTTTTCTAATTTGTTTCTGTATCATTGATTTCCACTATAGTTTTTGCAGTTTCCTTTTCTCTACTCTGTCCTGTGTTCTCATTCGAGTTTCTCAAATGTGAATTTAGATGAATGCCGCATTGTTAAGAACCTCACTTCTAGAACAGCTTTTCTCAGATGGTTTGCCTCAGATGATGTGATAGCTATGTACTCATTTTACTTGTTTCTATGTATCAGTTTTTTATTCTTTGGCCCCTTTTTTTAGCTTCCATGTGCTTGAGTTTTGCTTTTTTCCACTTTCAAGGATTGTAGTCTGAGAATGTACTTGAAATGAGTTTTTTTCTTCTTGAGTTAATCGGTAGATTTATTTGTGTCCCTGCTTGTGGTCTATCATGGAGAATATATCATATGCACTGTAGAATAATAAGTGCATATACAATACACCCAACTCTTCCATTTTCCCCTTTAACACCAATATTTCCTTACTGTATATTTGTTTAGTTGATCTATCCAGAAGTGAAAAAGAGAAATTAAAATCTCCTGCTATTGTTTGGTTTCAGTGGCTTTTCAAGATTATAGTTACTTTATTTTATGGTCTTTTGGTGAATATATACATATATATATACATTTTATAAATAAGTGTTAAACCTTCTTGTGTGGATTCCTTGATAATTATATAATGCACAGCATTATATAATTTTCTTTGTTATCTTTTTGAATTTTTAAGTGTCATTTTTCTAAAGATATCTAGCCCTGCCATTTTAACTATGGTTTGCCTATTGAATATTTCCTCAGAATTTTATTTGATCACGTGTGTATCATGACAGTTTGATTATTTCTCTTATAACCACTAGAAGTTTGAACTTAGTATCTGAGCCTTCCTACCACCCTTGTGCTGATTGGTGAGTCAAACCATCTATACTATAAAATAATTTATTGCCATTTTTTTAAGAATGCGGAGTGCTTGTGAAGTTTGTCTCTGCTTCTTTGGCTGTCTTTCAGCTTTTTCCCATGTACTTAGATACTTACATTTTGATGCAGTAACCATTCTTGCTTCTTCTTGTTTCTTGCTTTCAGGCTATGTGATTTCAGTTTACACTGCAGTTGAACTCTAAGAAAGCTCTGAATCTGTATATTCCCTAGATTTAAAGCAAATGAACTTCAATACTCCATTATTACATTCCTCCTTTTTTCTTTTTCTATGATGTTTGTGTTTCATTGCCTTCCTTGCTTTTAGAAATGTGTGCTTTTGACGACTCAATTAATGAACATGAACTTCTTTAACTGATGCGTGTGAACTTTTGCCATTCCTTGACCCTGAATGATAAATTACCTGGGAAATGTATTCTTGTTTGAGTGTTCACGTTTTATTCAGTATGTTGCCTATGTCATACCATTCTCTTCTGGACTGTAGAGTCAAATGATTGATCAGCTATGTGTCCTCTGGGGCTTTAATTATATGTAGTTTTATTCCTTGCTTTTTCTGCTTTCAAGGTTCTACCTCTTATTTTCACCACTTATATTTTTATTTTGTGGTCCTGGGTTTGTACCCAGCAGTTTTCAGGCTTATTCCCGACTCTGTTCTCTGAGACTATTATAGGTGATGTTTGGGGACCATATGTTGTGCCAGGGATCAAACTAGGGTCAGACATTTGCATGGCCTTGCACGCTCTATTGGCCCTCTAAGGCTCAGTTCTTTGTCATTTTGAATTGCATCTGTCTTAGTGTTCTTCTATTTTGCTTATGTTTGGTACTTTTTTGAGATCCAAATTCTTGGATCTGAGTGTAATACTGAATCCTCATATTGGGAAAATTCTCAACTATAATTCTTTCCCTGTTCTCTCTTCTTTCTGGAACTCCTACAATTAGATATCATTTCTTTTGAAGCTGCCACATATATTTCTGATGTTTTATTCATTTTCTGCATCCTTTCCTCTCTCTTCTTTTATTTATGGTTTTATATATCTTATACTTAGGCATTCAGATTTGTTTCACTGCCTCTGTTATTCTGCTGCCTAAACTCATATAGTTTAGTTCACTCACCATGACCTCAGTTCAGTGGCTTTTGATTGCAGTTTTCTCATACCCTCTAATATGTTCTTTCTCTTGTTAGAGGTTTCTTCATCAATTTGGTGAACATCTTTACCATTTTAAAGTGAAGTGCTTTAAAATCTTTATCGGAGAGTTCTGTGTGCTTTTAAAATGTTTTCAAACTTTTTTTTTCCGGGGTTGTTTCATCCATTAATGTAGGTGGCTGTTTCATCCATTAATGTAGGTGGTTGTTTCATCCATTAATGTAGGTGGGCTCCTCCCTTCTTCACCGTGTCTTATGCTTTATGGTTGCTGTGATTTTGTGTAGACTCAGGTGTCTAAAATTAATGGTACTGATTCTCCATAGAACCTCTGAGACTGAATTTGTTTTGTTCCTACCCACTGCAAGGACTTTTCAGTAGATCAATGCACCGCTTAGCACTTGAAGTTTCTTGTGCCACAATGTAGGTTGTTTTGGGAAGGTGTTTTATACTTCCAAATAGGGTTTATTTTCATTCTACAGAAATATCTTTAGAGCTCATTAGAAGGCTAGTTTAGTGGCTCCCCAAACCATCTGATTTAAATGTCCTCATGAAAGCTATTCCTGGAATACTCACGCGAAGTGTCCCACACATCCACAAAATGTGCTTAGAAAACTTGTTTGTTACGTCACATTGCACAACACAGACAGCAAAGGTCAAAGAACACTTAGAACATGTGGCTTTTTTTTTTTTTTTTTTTTTTTTTTTTTTTTTTTGCTTTTTGGGTCACACCCGGCGACGCTCAGGAGCTACTCCCTGGCTCTGCACTCAGGAATTACTCCTGGCGGTGCTGGGGGACCATATGGGATGCCGGGATCGAACCCAGGCCGGCACAGTCCGGCCGCTGCAAAGGCAAACGCCCTACCCGCTGGGCTATCGCTCCGCCCTCATGTGACTTTTTTTTTCCTGTTTTTTGGTTTGTATAAGGTTTATATGAGGTATAGATGTGGTAGAGTATTTTTTAAAATGAAAATAAAAACTAATTTTATGTAAAAGGTAAAATAGTCAAGGGCATCTGTTGTGGCTGAGCACTGTCCTCTCGTGCATTTGGGGCCTGCAACTATCCACCCATCCCCCGGTCTCCTCCCTCCGCCCAGATCAATGGACAAAAGGGGTCAAAGCCTTTTTGATAATTAATGGCCATCTAATTTTAGTACAGTTGGCTAGTTAAAGAGACATCTTGAAAAGTTGAGGGTAAGGGGTTACAGTGGGTGGTAAACAAAGAACAGATGCAGAGCCCCTTCCGGGGACAGTCATCTAGAGGATCCACCTAAGGCAGAATTCCATCTAATGATATGGCACTTTAGAATCCTTTTTAGGAGATCCTCCCAAGGGCCGGAATCATGTAAGAACTTATTACTTTCTCATTTCCTTTTACTGGTGACCAGTAAGCAACCATATTAAATTTGTTTCTAAATAATATTTCTAGTCATTATGTATAAACACAGTAAGAGATACAGACTTTTATCTACACCCGGATAGGCTTAATTAACATGATCTCTCTGGACTCATGGTTAAGGGGTAGAGACCTCTCACCATATATTCCAGAGTACAGTCCAAGTTGGTTTTTTCCTAATGCCAACAGTCAGTCCTTACTCAGTCAATTCTTTGTGGGTCTTGTCAGAATTTTTTTCTATGATCATATACTTAACTTACTACACTTCCTCTAGTGTTTAGCCTGTCCCATGTTGAGGCCATGGTAGCTTACTCACAGCTTGCCCTGTGTCCATCCAAGTCCTGTGGCAAGCCCTCCTTTTGAGGTGTAAAGAGCTAAGGTCAATCTCAGGGCAACTGAGGTTGTTTCAATTTCCTTACTTGTGATAGGTCTTCTGAAGCTTTCTACTTACTCCCCATTCAGCTTAGGGAAATTACATTACTTCTAGCTTCTCCACCTTCAGTGTATAAAGTTGTTCATATTAACCTCTTACGATATTTAGAATTTCTGAAGAATCTATTGTATTTCTCCACTTTCAGCATGGATACAATTTAGTCGGACATTTCTTTTTTTTTCTTGTCAGTCTAGCTAAAGTTTTATTTAATCCTTTTGATTTTTATTTCTATAACAGCTTTATTGAGATATCCATATTCTCATACCATGTAATCTAATTGTTTTGAAGAACCAGTTTTTGGTCTCATTTATTCCTCGAATTTTTTTTATGTTCTATATTGTTGATTACTGATCTAGATTTTATTATTTCCATCCTACTAATTCCATCCTACTATTTCCTACAATTTGTTTGTTGTTTTTCACCAGATGTTTTAGATGTGTGTTGAGGTTGTTATTTTGGGCTCTTTCTTCTTTCTAAATATAAGCATATAATATTCCCTCTTACTAGAATTTTTGCATAGATTCAGATAATTTTTTTTCTTCCTTCTCATTAAGTTCAAGGAATATTTTTATTTCTTTACTAATTTTCTCTTTGATCCAACTATTTTTCAGCCGTGCTTTGTTTAGCTCACAGGTGTTGAAAGTTTTCCCAACTTCTTTCTGTGTTTCACTTCTATTTTCTTGACATTGTGCTCTGAAAAGTTATTTTGTATGATTTATGTATTGGTAAATTTTTCTAGATTTGAGTTATTCCCTTTTATGTTATCTATTCTGCTATTCTAGATAAAGTCCCATGTGTAATAGACAATAATGTGTATTCAACTTTTGGGAGATGGATAACCCTGTATAAGTCAAACAAGCACAGTACTTCTTTTTTTTTTTTTATTTTTTTTAATTTATTTTTTTAATTAATTTTTTATTTTTACAATTACAAAGATATACAATTAAAAAGTTCATATTTGGGCTTTGGTCATACAGTGTTCCAGCACCCATCCCGCCACCAGTGCCCATCTCCCACCACCAACGTACCTGGTTCCCTCCCCCCTCCCCCAGCCCTCCTCCATGGCAGGTTCTTTATCTCTTTCAGTTTCTCTCTCTTTCTCTTTTCCTTTCCCTCCAGACTATGGATTACAGAACATACATTAAAGGGTTGTCATGTGTATCTTTTTGCCTCTATTTAATGCTCAGTTCTAGGTTGGCATTAGTACCCTCGACAATTGTTAGCACATTGTTCCATTTTCTGTTTTACCTTGCCTCTGACTCCCACACGTTTGTGATAATTTCCACCTTTGACAAGACCTCCTGATATATGTTTCACTTGACCTTGGATATTGGTATCATAATATGTGCATATATATATTTATGTTATGCAAATAAATGCAGTCATTCTGTATCTGTCTCTCTCCTTCTGGCTAATTTCGCTCAACATAATCTTCTCCATGTCCATCCATTTATAGGCAAATTTTATAACTTCATTTTTCCTAACAGCTGCATAGTATTCCATTGTGTAGATGTACCAAAGCTTCTTTATCCAGTCATCGATTTTCGGGCACTCTGGTTGCTTCCAGATTCTGGCTATTGTGAATAATGCTGCTATGAATATAAAAGTAGGGATGGTGTTTCCACTAGGTATTTTTGGTTTCCCAGAGTAGATTCCCAGGAGTGGTATGGCTGGGTCAAATGGGAGTTCAATTTCTAGTCTTTGGAGGAATGTCCATATTGTTTTCCAGAAAGGCTGTACCAGCCGGCATTCCCACCAACAATGGATGAGTGTCCCCTTATTCCCCACATCCACACCAGCACTTGCTGTTCTTGCTCTTTTGAATATGTGCCAGCCTCTGTGGTGTAAAGTGGTATCTCATTGTTGTTTTGATTTGCATCTCTCTGATGATTAGTGATGATGAGCATTTTTTCATATGTTTTTTGGCCATTCGAATTTCTTCCTTGCTGAAGTTTCTGTTCATTTCTTCTCCCCATTTTTTGATGGGGTTGTTTGTTTTCTTCTTGTAAAGTTCTACCAGTGCCTGATATATCCTGGATACTAACCCCTTATCAGATGGGTATTGGGTGAATATTCTTTCCCATTCTATGGACTGCTTTTGTATCTTAGTCACTGTTTCTTTTGAGGTGCAGAAGCTTTTTAGTTTCATGTAGTCCCATATGTTTATCTTTTCTTCTAGTTGCTTTGTGATGTTTCACCTTTGAAGATGCCTTTAGCTTCAATGTCGTGGAGGGTTTTTCCTATATTTTCTTCAATGTACTTTATGGATTCAAGTCTGATGTTGAGATCTTTGATCCATTTTGATCTGATTTTTGTGCATGGTGTTAGACAGAGGTCCAAATTCATTTTTTTTACATGTTGCTGCCCAGTTTTCCCAGCACCACTTGTTGAAGAGGCTTTCCTTACTCCATTTTAGACTCGTTGCACCTTTATCAAAGATTAAATGATCATGTGTTTGAGGTTGGTTGGTGTCAGAATACTCAATTCTATTCCATAGGTCCACAGATAACCCAGAGTTTGACAAGATCCAGCACCCGTTCATGATTAAAACCCTCCAGAAAATGGGAATTAAAGGGACTTTCCTCAAGATAGTTACAGCCATCTACCAAAAGCCCACAGCGAGCATCATTCTCAATGGGGAAAAGTTGAAAGCCTTCCCCCTGAGATCAGGGACAAGACAAGGTTGCCCCCTCTCACCTCTTTTATTCAATATAGTACTGGAAGTACTTGCCATAGCAATCAGAGAAGAAAAGGACATCAAGGGCATCCAGATAGGCAAGGAAGAAGTCAAGCTTATCACTATTTGCAGATGACATGATATTATACCTAGAGAACCCTAAACTCTCTACCAAAAAACTCCTACAAACAATAGACGCATATAGTAGAGTGGCAGGATACAAAATCAACACCCAAAAGTCAGTGGCTTTCCTATATACAAATAACGAAAGAGAAGAAAGGGATATTAAGGAAACAATTCCATTCACAATTGTGCCACAGAAAATCAAATACCTAGGAATCAACCTACCCAAGTGTGTAAAGGACCTGTACAAAGAAAACTACAAGACATTGCTCCAAGAGATAAAAAGAGGACGCAAGGAAATGGAAACATATTCCCTGCTCATGGATGGGGAGAATCAACATTGTCAAAATGGTAATACTCCCTAGAGCTCTGTACAGATTCAATGCAGTCCCTATAAGGATACCCATGACATTCTTCAAAGAAATTGACCAAACACTCCTAAAATTTGTGTGAACAATAAACCCCCAAGGATAGCTAAAGCAATCCTCGGGAAAAAGAAGATGGGAGGCATCACCTTTCCCAACTTCAAACTGTACTACAAGGCAGTAGTAATTAAAACAGCATGGTATTGGAAGCACAGTACTTCTTAAGGGCTCTTGTTTTTATAATATATATATATATATAGTGATTATTTTTTACTGATTTTTAGCTGATATTTAGCATGGTTATACTACCTAGTGAGGACAGTGTATTGTCTTCCACTTTTTCCATCAAAGTGCTTCTTTTGTTTTTGAGCAGAAGCCTTATGAACTTTCTGACCCATCATGTGGTAAATAAATCTTGACTCAGTTGGTACTGCTTGACCTGTTCTTCCCTTAACCACTAAATAGTGGCCTGATCATCGCTTTTTCTTTATGTTGAATGCTATATTGTCTGAATAACTATGGCTGTTGCTGCATTTTTGTCTGCCATTGGCTTGTGTGATTGTTTTGCATCCATCCACTCCGAACATTTATTTATTCCTGCAAGTTTAGATTTTTTCCAATAGGTAGAAAAGAGAGACATGTTTTCTCTCCTGATCCATTCAGCTTCACTTAATGTCCTTTAATTGGAGAATTTAGTCCACTGACATTGAGAGATATTTTTGATATATAGAGCTGTTATTGCCATTTTTGTTTGTGTGCATGTAAAATCAAATTGTTTTTGCAAGTATCTGTTTACTTCTTATAGGTGATTTTCAGTAACGTTTGCAGGATTGATTCAGTTATCACAAATGCTGCCAGCTTTTTGTTTGTCATAAAAAGTTTTCTCTCCCTCAAGTTTAAATGATAGCTTTGCAAGGTAGTGGACTTTAGGTTGAAAATCTTTTTTTCACTCAGGACTTTGAATATGTATTGAGTGAGTAAAAGTGAAAAGTGAAAAAAAGTGAAAAAAGTTTTCACTATTTTCTTGCTTGTATTGTATCAGATGAAAGTTCCATTATGATTCTTATGCTGTTTCCTTTGTATTTGAGGGTTTTCTTGTCCTGCCACTTTAAGTTTTTTCTTTTTTTTTTACTTTTTCTTAGTGTTTTGGTATAGTTCTTTTTGAGCTATTTTGTTTAGTGCTCTTTAGGCCTCCCTAATTCCGGGCAGAAGCCTCATGCCATACAATGGAGAAGTTCTCAGTTCTTATTTTTTCCACCTATCAACCTTCCTCTTTCTCCCCTTCATATTCCTATTATTCAGAGATTATTCTTCCTGCTGTTACCTATCAAGAATCCTATGCTATATTTTATTTATTTATTTCTCTCTTCTTTGCCACATCATCATTTTTGATCGCTAATATTTTTGTCTTCAATATCACTAATATAGATCACAACATGCTGTATTCTGTTCTGTGGCTTGTAGTACTTTACCTCCTTCAATTCCATTGTATGAAATCTTTTGATACCCATCAGTTCATCCTTGAACTGATTGAATTTTCTTTCAGTGATTGCTTTATTTGTATAGCTATTGCATGGAATGTTTATTTGAGGTCCTCCTAGGTGAGGCTTGAGGCTTTATTAAAGCTCAATGGTTTTACAGGACTTTTGTTCCTGTATGCCAGGGCAGGTGAATTCCTCTGTTTTCCTGTGGTATTTAAAGCTTTGTTGGTACTGCTATTTGGGCTCTAATCCTAATGATCTGAAATTTGATCTGGTTTCTTATTCCTCAGTAAGGAGCTACTACTTATAATATGTTATTCTAACAATTTATGTGGCCTTAAGGTGCTATTTCAGTGGCCATAAAGGTAAATATCTAATTACCCCATTTACCAATGGGAGTTATGAAGGTATTCAAAGGCAGATATCAGAACCTAAGAGCCCTTAATGCTAATGAGGTTGAAGGAGTAGAGTTTTCACAAGCTTTAGCATTGCATCATTGCTCTTTAAGAGCCAGAAAACAGGGGGTTTTTCTGCTCTCTCAGACCAGGGAAGAGGTGATCCTGCTGTGATCCATGAGGTGGGAAATGTCAGAGCCTCTTGATGCACCTAACAGACAGAAAAGGCAAGTGTCAGCATTGTCGGTCCATAAGGGATGGGCAGTGGGAATTATCTTTGCTCTGCAGGACCAGAAAGAGGTGATGGTGCAGGCAGTGATGGACTGAAGGAGGTCAGTCTTTTGATTCACCTTACACTAGCTCTTAGAAAGAAATATGATTCAGAATGTAAAAGAGTTATGTTATAGATAAATAGACATTAACTATATTTGGTAAGAATATTTCCTCTAGAATTAGAGATTGCGAGGAAACAGATAACTTGTTTAAAGTCTGTAAACAAGAGACATAGTTATTTTTCCTTTTTTTTCCTTCATCTTTATTAACTAAGAAATTATAGGAGAAAAGTAAAGGGATGAAGTGATTTCTACCCTTGTCTTACCAGTGACACTTTTTAGTGTTTGGGGGCTCTCTGAAAAAAATTTTTTTTCCTCTAGAGTTTATCTATGGTGCCCAGAAACCAATGACTTCCTGGAATTTTTATTAAGAATTCCATATTCCTGCCATGTTTTTCTGATACTGTGGCCTGTGCCAATAAATTCTAATAAATTTTCACTTCTTTTCCTTCAATAACATCCTAGAGAATATGATTCAGACTCAAATTAATCACCAATCATGTTAATGGCTCCTATAAGTTTACTTCCTATATTCATTATTATATTAAATCAAACTTGATAGCATGCTAGATCATTGCTCAGCTGGGTTTTCATAAAAGCACTGGTATTTAATATGATTTATATCTAGTTTTCTGCTAATATCTTTGCTTACTGTGTGCTTTATTTTTGAAACAGACGTTCTTAGCAAATGGAGCTCTATAAAATACTCTACTTTTAAAATATCTCACAGGAAGTGTTTTACAGTGTGTTCACATTTCATGTTATAGCCAGGTAACACAGGAACAGGAACAAAATTTTAATTTGTAATCAAAATTGTAGGGGGCCCTGGCCAGCAACCCCGGCACAAATGAGGAAGACCTAGATCTTGCCGGACTTCATCCATGCAGAAAAAGTAGAGGGATGGACTTGGGAGAAACTCTGCCTTGCAGCTGCTGCTGAGAAAGGAAAGAAAAAATGACACCATGCAGCAGGGAGTTCTGGATAGCAGTACTCCATTCACTGAGTACTTTTATACAATATTTGGGTGGAGGGGGTACAAGCACAAATAACAAGGCATTTGCAAGCTCCTGGGCCATTGTAACAGAGAAGTCACAGATTTAACATTTGCAAGGTAACATTTGCAAGATAAGAATCATTGATTTACATATTCCTTTGATCAGAGGTCAGAAGACCAGGCACTTTCTGACTCACCTTAGCTTGGATAAGCACAGATGTTTGGGGAGTAACCATATGGGCGGGCCCATCTTTTGGGTACTGGCCTTAGGGCCTTGTGGTGGGAAAGTGCTGGACCCTAAGGCTAGCAGCTCAGAACCCAACAAAAATATTAGTATTTTGCTCAGTTTACAAAAGTATGTTTCTGATGTCTTGTTTTCTAAAGATCAATTATATTGATCATTAAATATTGCAAGAACCTTTATTTTTTTATAAATTTAGAATATTCTATTTTTATAGCTTTGCAGCAAAGGAGCAGCTCTGGGAAAACAATTTGAAGCACCCGCTGAAGATATAGCAAGTGTTGCAAGTTTCATCGAGACAAAGCTTGTTACTTGCTATCTAAGAATGAGGAAACCCGACCTTGCCCTAAATCATGCCCACAAGTAAGTTGAAATATATTAATAACTGTAAGTCAGTCCAGCAGGTTTGAGTATTTAAGACCTGAAAGAATTGCATGCGAATAAAGGGCATTATGTATAATTCTGTGTTTTGCTTGTATTCTTTTAATGAGACCAAAAAATTTGATTCTACTTAAGCTTATGTTAAGTTGTGCCATCAAAGTGACAACAAATATCTCAAAGAAACATACAAATAAATGTTTATAATACAAGACAAAATTATGAAGCAATAAGTGTAGTCACAAATTACTGCAGCAGGGAAGGGAGAAATGAATGAGATAAATAAGAGAGGTGATGTTGACAAAATGATTCCCAAAATTGTGCAGGATGATGGAAAATGGGTGAAAAGAATTTTTGACAGAACCATGAGCAGAGATTTGAAAGTTTGCAGTTTATTTGTTGATAACTCAGCTGATTCAAGAGAAGCTATGTCAAAAGATGCTATCTAAGCAGGGATAGGTATAACAGCTATTTAAAGGTATGAATCACTTTTTATCTATGTTCTTAAAGATTTATTTTTGATATTTATATCATCCTTGAGGTCTCTGTATGGCTACATTATTATGTACCTTCCTAGAATATGCGGTATTACTCAGGCCTGTCTTTATTCTATGAAACTAGCCCTTTTATGTCATGTTTTTCAAAGGGCTTGATCTCATCATGGATAATTATAAGTCTAATCTATGGCAAAGACAAAATGAATATGGTAGAACTTTTGAAGTAACTCTTTCTTAGAATTATGATGTCTATATCTTCATGTCTGGCTTAATTTACCTAGAACTTTGGTCCACTTTCAGTCTTACATCCTGTACTTTTTCTTGCATTCAGTTAGCAAAATTAATGTCAACATAAATACATAGTCTTGCCCTGTTAATAACCACTTGGAAACATAACTATCAGCTATATTAAGGCTCATTATATATGATTGTGTAAGCAGGAGTCTGCTTAACATGGTCAGAGTCATTTGCAACTCTACTTCCAAGGGGATATGAAAGTTCAACCCAGGGTTCTTGGAGTGCTAAGCAGACCACAGCTTATAAACTAGCTTGACATCAAGGGTCTGCTGACGCAAAATTATTTTGAAATTCACAAAATAGTCTGCCTGAAATAAATTTTTCTACTAAAGTGAACTACAGAACTGAAAGGAAGATTCCCTTTAACAGGAAAAGAAAATGTAACTATATTTTTGGATAACAGTTTGTGCAACCATCATTTCCAAAGCTAATATCAGGACATGTGGTCTGTCAAAGAATTATTCCATTCCATATCCATTCATCTGAGAGAAATAATATTGAAAGTGTAATAAGATTTAAGTGTGTCAAAAAGTTTTGCATTTCTTAGGTACTTAAGTGTCTTAGTAGTATCTTAGTAACATAATGGAAAAAATATTTAAAATTGGGACTAGCCAAGACAATCAATTGGCATCAATTATCTCAATAATTAATTGAGATACACTAAATATAATTATATATAAACTTCTTTATGGCTTTCCAAGATATAAAATACCACCAATAATAGTGTGGCGTATATTTTTCAGTACTGCTTGACAATGAAAGTGTTTTAAGTAATATGGCCATATCAGAATTTAATTCAATATTATAAATGTATACAATAGCCATAAATTAAAGTTCCACTGTAACTCAAATGCTAGAAACAATATTACTGTAGTTCTTGAGGTGCAGGGAACAATTTGAATAGTCATTATTCTATTTAGACTATTGTTTTAAAAATAGGTCTTCTTTGAAATACTTGAAATTACTTAAGGGAGTCTGTGTAGTTGTCAATAGTAAAATGATCTTCCCTATTATGCTAAGATTAACTTTTGTATACCTTTCCTTCTATTGTGAAATAACTTTTGCTCTGTTTCTAAGTTGAACACTAAGTTAGAAATTCAAATCAATAGAGGTTAAACAGTCAATTCATACAATTAATAATTCACTGAGTAAAATAAATCATTTTTCTGGGTTTGTCATATTGCAGAACTATAGAAGTTAGTGCATATAATTCAATCCAAAATGTTTGAAATTTCTCCGATTTCAAGAATCTGAAATACAATCAATAAACATATTTCTCAAAATTAATTAATCAGAATACTTAGACTATAAATAGCACATAACTATTATTTGTACAGAATAGAATTTTGCTTTTGTATTGTTATCACATTGTGATAGTTGATACTAATCATGGATCAAAATTTAAATATTTTTTGCATTTATTTGCATTTCTGGAAGTCTTTCTTTAATTTTATGTAAATGTGAGGTCTCCCTGCATCTCATTAGATTTGTTAACACAGAAATTTGCTTAAACCCATCATAATTCTGCTTGGATAAAGTAAGTGCATACTGTTTTGTCATGGAAAAAATCTACAAGAACCATAACTATGATTTTCATTTAAATAGAAAAAAATTTAAAAATAAAAATTTGAGTATTCCTACTCATAATATGACAAGTGGTATAAACTTTAGTGAAAAACATTAATTTTCTCCAATTTTCAAGTAACATTGAAAGTGGCAAATATGAATATTGCTATTTTCTCAACCAAAAAGGATGATTGCCTCAACTAGTCAAACACATCATCCTCTGCTCACTTCATTAGAGTACTGTCATTGTTCATCAAAAGATGTTTTAACAATTCTTAAGCTTCTTTCTATTTTATCTTTTATCAAAATTAAAAATCCATCTATTGCTTATTTCCTGTCACATAATTTTGTGTATATAATTGTGAAAAAGTCCAATGATGAACATCACTCTTTTACATAGCTACCCCTTTAGATCTTTAGATTTTTGTTTGATATGCTTTCAATGCACACTCAATAATGCTAGATTACTCTAGGTTCAGTACTCAGGTATCAATCCTGATGGGCTAAGGGACAAAAGGGATGCTGTGGACCATGCCAGGCAAGCATTTTACCCACTCTACTGGATCTGCGATTCATATACATGTGTTTTTCTTGCAACACCATGGTGCGAGTAAAGTGTATCAAACAATATCAAAGACAAATAATAAAAAGTAAGTAATAAAAAAGATAAATAATAAAGTAATAACAAAGAGATAAGTAATAATAAGAATAATAATGATTATTAAGTAATAACGATAATTATTAAGTAATAATAAGTAATAATAAAGAGATAAGTAATAAAGAGTATCAAAGATACCAAATATATGTAAAGGATTCTATTTTCAAAACTGTTTTATAATTTTGGCTTCTAGGAAATGTGTTTATATACACCATAATATGTAAAGGTGAATAAAGGTTGATTAAAATATGAGCAAATAGGGGCATGATAACTGCTATGAAGGAAATAAACATAAATTCATCTTGCAGAGATAGAAGAATATATTAAATTGAGTGTAGAGACTGGAATCTGAATCCTTGGGTTCAAATACTGACTGTTTCAATGAGTAGGAGTAGCTAGCCTCAATTTAATTCTTTGTATAATTGGGTTATAATAATAGTGCCTGCTTCAAAAATACTGTATCATATGTTCTGCAAAAAATTAAATATAAATGCATGGATTTTTTTTAAATTTTAGCCTTAAAAGAGTTACTGGTACTGAACCATCCTTCCTTCTCCAAACAGGATACAACTTAACAAAATATGTGAGGCACTGATTTCCAGGACTAATTTTTGAAGTTAAAAATAGAAAAACATGCACTGTGAGCCCCAAAACTTTTCTCAAATTTTCTGGCATAGTTTTCCTGCTTTAGTTGATGGAACTATGATTTAAGTTAATCTTAAGTCTCTCTGATAGAGTATCACATATAAGAAAACTAGGAAGCCCCAAATTATATAAAATTTACCCAATGGGTGACTAAAG
Source organism: Cryptotis parvus (assembly GCA_021461705.1). NCBI lineage: Eukaryota > Metazoa > Chordata > Mammalia > Eulipotyphla > Soricidae > Cryptotis > Cryptotis parvus. The sequence continues at coordinate 35,198 of JAJIBD010026997.1, forward strand.
AGGTAATATATGAGAGTATCAGAGTTAGAAATCTGCATAAGAGTCTAAATCACTTTGCCAAAGACTTAGTAGCACATGTAGAAAGTGAAATTCTATTTTTCACAGGTTGCCTCTGACAAATGTGTTAAATGTAAATAATAGAGGAACCTGCAGTGCAACACCAGAAATTCAGATGAGACAAGACTTAAGTCATGCTTTAAAAGTAAAGATCATGAACTCAAAAAGAGGAAAGGGATCATGCTTTTAGATTAAATTTAAAGCAAAAAACTCTACTTGTCCAAAGACTAAAATCCAAGTACAACAAAACAATTATTTGCACCATAAGTATCTGACAGGAATAATAACTCCATGTTTTCTTAGGGTGAAGGAGGCCCTGGAATAATGGTGGAGGGAAGTGGATACTATGGTGAAGGGTGTGGTTCCAGAATGTTTTAAAATTAAACCCTACCGATAACAGGTTTTAAAACCACAGTACTTAAAAATATTTTTTTTAAGTTGTAAATTTTGTTTTTGAGGCAAGGTTTGCTGGACCATCCCTGATTAACTTATGTGCTGGTAGCCGTACTTTCAAATAAAAATCCACACTCCTTTTCTCAAAAACAAAAATTTTCTGGGAATATGTCATGATACATTTCTGTTATATATTGTTATATGCCAAATGTCCGCATATAATAGAAATTACTTCATATGCAAAAATAATAGGAAAATAAATATTTCTACTGCAAAAATTATAATACATGAAAAGAAACCAAGATAATTCAGAGGATTCAATTGGTATAGAAGAATTATAAATAAACTATAAAGACATTTGAGGATCTAATTATAAAGATAAAATTATAATATAAAAATAGAAACAAAAGCAAGGAAATAGTTTTAGCAAAGATTGATAAAATAAATATCTGACATATTGGCTTATTTTTGCATCAAATTAGAATTTCGGTTCCTCAATAAATGCTTTATTTGGAGGTGTTTAAAGAATATGCCTCCCATACGGCAAGCCTAGCAAACTGCTCGTGTTGTATTTGACATGCCAAATGCCAGTAACAATTATATTAGGTCATTCCCATGACCTAATATAATGGTTTGAGGCTCTTTATGTTCCTGTAGCAAGCCGATGGCTCTACTGGCATGAGACAGGAACATATGGAGATATTACTGGTGCCGCTCTAGCCAATAGATGATCAACAGGAAGATCGTTGATTGTGATCGTGAACCATGAGCAAATATATAAAATGATAGGTAGAAACAACAATGGACTTTAAATTACATTAGAGAATAACTAGCTAATAAGTAAAAAATAAGCCAATTAAAAAAATAAAGATGGAATGGAGAAATAAGAATGGAACACTGCAAGATGTTTACACAATGGTTGAGTAAACAACAATAGTAATTATAGCAAGCAAATATTGACTAAACATTCTAGTTTTAAAAGCAGCAGTTATTTGTCTTGATTAAATTCACAATTCAAAAATATGTTGCATAAAATCACAGTTAAGTTAAGGAAGAAAAATAATATGGTAAACACAAAACACTTATGTTACATTTGGCAACTTTTATTTCAAATATGATAGGCATCAATAGAATGAGCCTATGTAAGGAAATAAGACCTAAGAGCAGAGAGATAGTAAAGGGTAAGGCTCTGCTTTTGCATGTGGCCAACTCATGTTCAATCCCCCAAACCACATAGGTCCCTGCAGCCCCACTAGCATCATCCCTGAGCACAGACCCAGGAGAAAATGCTGACCAGGATCCCAGAACCTAAATAAATATGGCCTACTATCTGTGCTAAGCAAAATAGTATTAGAGGAAAAAAATTTACTTCAAATGTAAGGGTAGGAGAGAAAGAGAAACGTTTCAAGAGATAACTTAGGTTTCTCCAGAATGGATAAAAGTCTAATGGCTTTGAGGAGAAAATCATATATATATAATTCCTCCGAGTTTACTTGGCCTGGAGTTCTCTGTATTTATAAAAACTAATTTGGTGTTACCACAGGGAAAGCTTTGGATGCTTGAGAGTTGTTTAATATTCTTATAATGCAGCATATATTCTCCTGTAGCTTCTCCTTTTCTGAGACTCAACTTTCTTAGGGTGATGCATTCAGAAAATTTGTTCCTCCCCATGATGAACTAAAATCATAAATTTGTATTATATTAAATTATTAGTTAATTAAATTCGTTAATTAAATTAACTAAAATCATTAATTTATATTCATATTATACTATTAGTAGTATAATAGCAAAAATCTACAGATACTTGGAAATTAAGCAGTACATATTTCAATAATCCATGGGTAAAAACATTAAAAAAATTTGAAAGGCACGTATTTTAATCTTGCTTTGTTTACATAGTAACTTCAACATTTTCTCCAAATTTTATTTTATTAAAGCACTGTAAGTTACAAAGTTATTCATAGTTGAGTTTTTGACATACGATGTTCCATCACCAATCCTGTTACCAGTGTCAACTTCCCTCCAAAGGTATTCTCAGAATCCCTCTTCTACCCCCAACCCCATCCCTGGTTCCAATCCCAGCCTACCATCTTGGTAGGCACTGTTTAAACTTTTGCTTATTAAAGTTCAAGAAGGGAGACATTCACGACATCAGCAACTACCGCCCCATCTGCCTGTGGTCCGTCATCTACAAGCTGTTTTACACGAGTCATCCTGAACAGGATTAGCAGAACACTAGGTGAAGAACAACCATGCAAGCAAGCAGGCTTCCGGGAAAGGATTCAGCACAATCGACCATATCCACACAGTAACCAAGCTCATTGAGGTTTGCTAGGGAGTACAAGATGCCGCTCTGTCTCACGTTCATTGATTTACAGAAAGCCTTTGATTCTGTGGAGACTGAAGAAGTCATCGAAGCCCTAGCCAAACAGGGTGTTCAAACCCAATACATCAAGATCCTTCGTGAGCTGTATTATGGATTCACCACCAGGATCTCACCATTCTACAAAGAAGTGATCATTAATGTGAAAAGAGGGGTTCGAGAGGGTGATACCATTTCACCAAAACTCTTCAGCGCCACCCTCGAGAACATCATGCAACAATTAGAATGGGAAGGAATGGGAGTGAAGATAGATGGTCGGCAACTACACCACCTCCGCTTCGCTGATGACATCGTTCTAATAACACCAAACATTAGCCAAAGCGGCACAAATGCTGGCTGACTTTGACCGAGAATGTGGAAAGATAGGTCTACAGCTGAATCTAAAGAAAACAATGTTTATGAAGAATGAACTAGTTCCAGAGACCCCATTCACTCTCAATGGAACAAACATCTCTGAATGCAGCAGTTATGTGTACCTAGGTCGAGAAGTCAACATGATGAACGACCTAAAACCTGAGCTGCGCAGGAGGAAGAGAGGCGGCATGGAATGCCTTCAAAGGCATCGAAGAAATAGCTAAAAGGACAAAGAACCTCCGGCTCCGGGCACATCTCTTTGACTCCACCGTTCTCCCTGCATTAACATCGCCTCAGAGACCTGGGCCCTACGAAGCAGGATGAGAATGCTATTCGGGTCTCCCAGAGAGGAATCGAAGAGCTATGCTTGGAATATCACGCCTCACTCAAGTGAGAGAAGGAATCCGGAGTTCTGACCTCCGATCGCTATTCCAGAATCAGGGCGCTGTCTCGTTTGCCAAGGCATCGAAAATCAGATGGGCTGGACATGTAATGCGATTTGGAGACAACCGCTGGACTAGAGCCATTACCGACTGGATCCCACGGGATGTCAAAAGATCACGTGGCCCCCCACCTACAAGATGGTCAGACTTCCTTGTCAAGACCCTGAAGGAACGGTTTGAGGCTCTTCATATTCCTGAATCAACCAGATGCCATTGGGCTACATTGGCACGCGATAGGGTCCAATGGAAATGTTACTGGCGCCCGCTCGAGCAAATCGATGAATAACGGGATTCAAGTGATCAAGTGATTAAAGTTTGGATCCCTAAATGTATGCATTGTAATCCACAGTGTCTAAGAAAAGGAGAAGAGGAAGAGAGAGAAAGAGAGAGAAAGAGAGAAAGATAAAGAGATAAAGAACCTGCCTAGAGGCAGACTAGGTGAGGAGGAATGAATGGGAACATGGTGGTGGGAGTTGGGCACTGGTGGAGGGGGATGGGTGCTGGAACACAGTAAGACCGAAACCCAAGCATGAACTTCTTTTATAATTGTATACCTCATGGTGATATAATAAAATATTAAAAACATTTTAAAAGTAAATATCCAGTAAATATTGTAATAACAAAAAAAAGAAGATGCCTTTTTAGGAGTTTGCTGGAATTAGATAGGAAATCGTGGACCTTCCAAACCCACAAAAGGCCCACACTAATGGATCTGACACACAGAAGACCCATTTACAGACTTAGAACCACTTTAACCCTTTCTGTCTTGATTGGCCCATTGGCCTTGACCAGCCAAGAGCATGGTACTTCAGCAGACATGGAAGGAATCACATCTCAAGTGTCTCAGATAATACACACATATACATAGGTCCTGGATATAAACAAGTGACTCATAACCTGGCTCCAGTACCCTATCACTCCAGTTAATAAACAGCCCTCCTATCCAGGAATTTGCACGTATTCTCCTGATACCTAAAATGTTGTTCATATTGAATGACCTCACTCAGACAAATAGTAAGATTGATATTTGTGTCTTCTCTTCAAAAGTGACTTCCCTCAATATTTCCCCACCTTTACAGCACTAAAAATCTTTACTTGGATATTTGGCTTGGAAGTCACCATATGAAACAATCTATCCCAAGTGGTATACAAGTAGCAAAAGCAAACCTCAGAGCAGACTAGATGGCATTTTGTAACCAAATAAAAAGAAGATGTCAACCCCTTCTTATTACCTGTGTCAATATGTGTGAAATCTTGAAATATTCCTTTATGACTTTTTCAGACAGAAATCTCTTATGGGTATACCTCACTTCTTTTATCTCTGTCTAATAGTTTACCCTAGAAAAGTTGACTGCCTTACAAATTCAGTTACTACTGCTAGCCATATTACTTTTTTTTTTTGCTTTTTTGGGTCACACCCAGCGATGCTCAGGGGTTACTCCTGGCTCTGCACCAGGAATTACTCCTGGCGATGCTTGGGACCATGTATGGGATGCTGAGGATCGAACCCAAGCCAGCATAGGTCAGCGCCGTGTAAGGCAAACACCCTACCCTCTGGGCTATCGCTCTGAGCCCATACTTTTCACCATTTGTATGTGTATTTCATGAATATGTTAACATAATTAATGGTGTCATGGCATTATCAACTAGCACTTTTCAAATTGTGGGGTTGGACTCTAGTTCTTTTGGTATAGAAAGAGTTTCTCATAGTCATCCTTCTTCAAGCTTATGACTTTGGCTCAATATTTTCTTAGAATTCTGAAGGACCTCCATATGTCAAATTATAGCACTTAGATTAGAAGTACCTGCATTTCCCTATAACCTTGTTCTTGTCGTTAGCTGTGATGATATATTCCTTTTTAATTACTCCTTCCCACTAGAGGAAATAAAGACTATACTTTTCCAGACTACCTGAGACAAAATAATTTTGTAATATGATATAAAAATCCTTATGAGATTGCCAGTTATTAAGCTTTAGTCAGCAAATACAATTTTAACACACACATAACATATAAGAAATGATTTTGTGGTGTGTGACATTTTGTGTTTCCATGTAGAATATATATGAAATATGTTGAATATTCCTACGCTATCCTCCAGCTCCGCGTCCAGATTCACTTTAGGTTTCCTAAGTTAATCTTTATTTGGAGTGTTAAGAGTTGCCCCGGACCTGGACTGCTTCCATTCCGGACCTTATCCTCCCATGCCTATATCCTTAGCCTACCCCCCTCTAGCTAGCGGACATGGAATATTACTGGCCGCTCCGCACGCATAACCCTACTATATGTTTCACCTCAGTTTTCTTGCATTGTTTCTGAAAGCTTTGCCTCCTAAAACCATTTCAATGCATGCAGGTTCTTGATAGTTTTTTTTGGATTTTGGAAAAAAACAATGTTGTTATAAAACATGAAAAATTATGTGCATCATAAAAGTGGAGGGAGATTCATTTTTAACATTGGAGAAAATTAGATGGTTGTTAACAATGCATATTATTAAACAACCATTTTTTCAAGTGCCATTCATCTTCATTTTACATTTAAAATATACCAAGTTTTTACTGCTTACTTTACCCAGTGGGCCTCAGGTTTTTATTTTCATAAGCTCATTTTATTTTTAAATATTATTGAGACTCAGCCCTCTCTGGGATGAACCCAGAGCCATGGTAGAGCCTGGCAAGCTACCCGTGGTGTATCCAATATCCGAAAACAATAATGATAATGGACCTCATTCCCAATGAATGGAGATATTACTGGCGCCTTCACCGAGCAAATCAATGAACAACGGGAGAGACAAGTGATACAAGTGACAAGTGATTGAGACTCTCAGAATTTTTGCTTTATATGGCCATACATACCAATATTTACCATATCGTAATCAAAGTATAGCATTAAAATTTATTGCCCATTTACTTAAAAATAACATCAAATCTATTACATGTTAACGAAACACATATCTATAAAAATAAATATACTTTAAATGTGCCTGAGAGACAACATTGTTTTACTTTTTTGAAAATATCTTTGGTGTTTGTCATCACAAAAAAATTGGATCCCTAAATCTGATTCTTTGCTCAGTTGCTACATGATTGAAACTATATACAAAAAATCCAGTTTCATACAAAAATTGAAGTCATAAAAGAGACTATTAATAGTATTTTCATGTAATTCTTATATTCTTCTTTGGTACTTCATCAGAAGTTGTCACAGGTAATTCCTTAAACTAACTATAATTTGTGTTCTAATATTAGGTACTTGTACCTATTATATCAAAAATCTTGGTCTTCCTTACACTTAGATTGTTATATATATGTAATAGCAGCATCAATTAGTCATTTGGAAAATAATGGTTCACTGTTTCATGCAGGATTATATTTATACGTAGTATTATATTTATGTTATATCAGATTTTCTGCCACCTGCCCCCTCAAGATTTTGCAGGTGTGGCCAAGGTGCAGCTGTGTCAACAGTGACAGACAGGAGACAGGCTTATCTACACCCAGGGCTCTGCCCGTGGTACCTGGATAGTTGATAGTCTGACCTAGAAATAAACTAGGCCCCCCTGGGATGAAAACAGCCATGTCAGAGCCTGGCAAGTTACCCATGGTGTCTTGATATCCCAAAACAGTAACTATAATAGACCTCATTCCCAGCTAATGGAGACATTACTGGCGCCCACTCGAGCAAATGATGAATAATAAAAAGACAAGTAATAAGAGTGATATATCAGATTTAAAGTGTCATTTGCTAATATCACCAATCTCCATTAGAAAAGTCTTTGAACATTGAAAAAGTCTTTTAACATTGAAAAAAGTCTTTAACATTAGAAAAGTCTTTTAACATTGACTGAGCTCACATTGACATAACAATGGTTTGCATAATCCTAAAATTGCCTGATCTCAAACATTTATGCCTGACAATAAATACCATCACCAGTGTTTCCTTAAATGACAGGCATTTCATTTTCAAAAAAATATATGACAAGTAAAAAAAATTAGGGACCAGAGTGATAGCTAACAGTGGAGAAGGCGTTTGCCTAACCCAGCAACCTGGAGTTTCAATCCTAGCATTCCCCATATGGTCCCCCCAAAGAAAGGGCTCATTTTTTTTTTTATTATACCACGTGAGACATACAATTACAAAGGTGTTCATAATTGGTTCTTGGTAATACAGTATTCCAGCACCCATCCCTCCACCAGTGCCCCATTTCCACCACCAATGTACCCCCTCCCCTTCCCACCCCCAGGCTGCCTCAATAGCAGGTACCCCAGTTTTTCTCTCTTTCTCTCTCTGTCTCTCCTCTCTGCATCTCTCTTCCTCTTCTTTTTTTACACATTGTGGCTAGCCCTGCAGATATTTAGAGTTTATCACTTAAGTCTCTTTGTGTATATTCAATGGTGAGTTTTAATCTGCCATTACCATTTCCCACATTTAGTAAAACACTGGTATCTATTTATATCCTATTAATGAATGCAGTCATTCTATATCTGTCCTTTTTCCTTCTGACTAATTTCACTCAGCATGATAGTCTCCATGTCCATCCATTTGCAGGTAAATTTCATAATTTCATCTTTTCTGACAGCTGCATAGTATTCCATAGTGTAGATGAACCACAGTTTCTTTAGCCAGTCCTCTGTTCTCGGGCATTTAGGTTGTTTCCAGATTCTAGCTATAGTGAATAGCGCAGAGATGAATAAAGAAGTACAGATAGTGTTTCTGCTATGTGTTTTTCGGTCTCTCGGGTATATTCCCAGGAGTGCTATTGCTGGATCAAATGGGAGCTCAATATCTAGTTTTCGGAGGAATGCCCATATTGTTTTCCAAAAGGGCTGGACCAGTCGGCACTCCCACCAACAGTGGATGAGAGTCCCTTTTTCCCCCACATCCACGCCAGCACCGGTTGTTCTTGCTGTTTTTGGATGTGTGCCAGTCTCTGTGGTGTGAGATGGTACCTCATTGTTGTTTTTGATTTGCATCTCCCTGATGATTAAAGATGAAGAGCACTTTTTCATATGCCTTTTGGCCATTCAATTTCTTCTTTTTGGAAGCTTCTGTTCATTTCTTCTCCCCATTTTTTGATGGGGTTGGCTGTTTTTTTCTTGTGGAGTGCTACCAGTGCCTGATATATCCCTGGATATTAACCCCTTGTCAGATGGGTATTGGGTGAATATCCTTTCCCACTCTGTGGATTGTCTTTGTATCTTGGTCACCGTTTCTTTTGAGGTGCAGAAGCTTTTCAATTTTATATAATCCCATTTGTTTATCTTTGCTTCCATTTGCTTGGTCAGTGGTGTGTCGTCTTTAAAGATACTTTTAGTTTTCGATGTCGTAGAGCGTTTCTCCTATGTTTTCTTCGATGTACCTTATAGATTCATGTCTGATGTTGAGATCTATAATCCATTTTGATCTGACTTTTGTGCATGGCGTTAGAAGGAGGTCTAAGTTCATTTTTTACATGTAGCTGCCCAGTTTTCCCAGCACCATTTGTTGAAGAGGCTTTCTTTGCTCCACTTAATATTTTTTGCTCCTTTATCGAAGATTAAGTGGTTGTATATTTGAGAGTGTGTTTCAGGATATTCAGTTCTATTCCATAGGTCTACGGGTCTGTCTCTATACCAATACCACACTGTCTTAATTACAACTGCTCTGTAGTAGAGCTTGAGGTTGGGGAAAGTGATACCTCCCATCTTCTTTTTCCCAAGGATTGCTTTAGCTATTCGTGGGGGTTTATTATTCCATACAAATTTCAGGAGTGTTTGTTCAATTTCTTTGAAGAACATCATGGGTATCTTTATAGGGACCACATTGAATCTGTATAAAGCTCTAGGGAGTATTACCATTTTGATAATGTTAATCCTTCCAATCCATGAGCAGGGAATGTGTCTCCATTTCCTCAGGTCTTCTTTTATTTCCTGAAGTAACGTTTTGTAGTGTTTTCTTTGTAGAGATCCTTTACATTCTTTGTCAAACTGATTCCTAGGTATTTGATTTTCTGCGGTGCAATTGTGAATGGGATAGTTTCTTTAATGTCCCTTTCTTCTCTTTCGCTGTTTGCATATAGGAAGGCCATTGACTTTTGGGTATTGATTTTGTACCCTGCCACTCTACTATAGGAATGTATTATTTCTAGGAGCCTCTTGGTAGAGAGTTTCGGGTTTTCCAGGTATAATATCATGTCATCTGCAAATAGTGATAACTTGGCTTCTTCCCTTCCTATCGGATGCCCTTAATGTCTTTTTTCTTCCCTGATTGCTATGGCAAGTACTTCCAGTACTATATTGAATAGAAGTGGTGGAGTGGGCAGCCTTGTCTTGTCCCTGATCTTAAGGGGAAGGCTTTCAGTTTTTCCCCATTGAGAATGATGCTCGCTGTGGGCTTGTAGTAGATGGCCTGGATTATCTTGAGGAAGGTTCCTTCAATCCCCATTTTACGGAGAGCTTTTATCATGAGCGGGTGTTGAATCTTGTCAAATGCCTTCTCTGCATCTATTGATATGATCATATGGTTTTTTATTTTTCTTTTTGTTGATATGATGTATTATGTTGATTGACTTGCGGATGTTGAACCATCCTTGCATTCCCGGGATGAATCCCACTTGGTCATGGTGTATAATCTTTTTTGATGACTCTTTGGATTCTATTTGCTAGTATTTTGTTGAAGATCTTAGCATCTGTATTCATCAGGGAGATTGGTCTGTAGTTTTCCTTTTTTGTGACATCTCTGTCTGCTTTGGGTATCAGGGGTGATATGTGCCTCGTAAAAAGCTATTTGGGAGTGTTTCTGTTTCTTCAATTTGCCGGAAGAGCTTGAAAGAATTGGGAGTAGGTCCTCTTTAAAAGGTTTTGTAGAATTCACTGGTGAATCCATCTGGACCTGGGCTTTTGTGTTTGGGGAGACTTTTGATTACCGATTCCATCTCCTCGATGGAGATAGGTTTGTTGAGGTATTCCAAATCTTCTTGTTGCAGACTTGGGAGGCTATAGGAATTCAGGAATTTGTCCATTTCTTCTAGGTTCTCTTGTTTCGTGGCATACAGGCTCTCATAGTAATCTCTGATGATCTTTTTGAATTTCTGTGGTTTCTGTTGTGATGTCCCCATTTTCATTTCTGATTCTATTTATTTGGGTTCTCTCTTTTCCTTTTCTTACAAGTCTTGCAAGTGGTTTGTCAATCTTGTTTATTTTTCAAAGAACCAGCTTTTGGTTTCGTTGATCTTCTGGATTGTTTTTTGACATTCCATCTCATTGATTTCTGCTCTAAGTTTTATTATTTCTTTCTTTCTGCTTGGGTTGGGCTCCTTTTTGTTGATCACTCTCTAAGATCTTAAGTTGTGAAGTCAGACTGTTTGTGATGGCCTTTTCTTCTTTTCTGATGAATGCTTGAAGAGCTATGAACTTGCCTCTTAACACTGCTTTTGCTGTATCCCACAAGTTCTGGTAATTCGTGTCTTCAGTCTCATTTGTTTCCAGGAATCTTTGGATTTCCTCTTTGATTTCTTTTATGACTTGCTGGTTGTTCAGCAGTGAGCTGTTTAGTTTCCAGGTACTTGGTATTGGTCTCCGTTTTTGTGTACAATTAACTTCTATTTTCAGTGCATCATGGTCTGAAAAAATAGTTGGCACAATTTCTATCTTCTTGATTTTATGGAGGTATGATTTATGGCTCAGCATGTGATCTATTTTGGAGTATGTTCCATGTGCACTGGAGAAGAAAGTGTATTCAGCTTTTTTTGGGGATGAAATGCCCTGTATATGTCTACCAGCCCTCTTTCTTCCATCTCTTCTTTTTAGGGCCAGTATTTCCTTGGTAAGTTTCAATCTTGTTGATCTATCCAGGGTTGATAGAGCAGTGTTGAAGTCTCCAACTACAATTGTGTTGCTGTCAATGTCTTCTTTGAAGTCTATTAGTAGTTGTTTTAGGTATTTTGCTGGCCCCTCGTTGGGTGCATATATGTTTAATAGCGTGATTTCTTCCTGATATATGCATCCCTTGACTATTAAGAAGTGACCTTCACTGTCCCTTCTGACCTTCTTCAGCCTGAAGTCTATGTTGTCGGATACCAGTATGGCTACCCCAGCCCTTTTGGATGGGTTGTTTGAGTGAAGGATTGTTTTCCAGCCTTTTATTTTGAGCCTGTCTTTGCTCCGATTGTTCAGGTGTGTTTCTTGAAGGCAGCAGAATGTCGGATTCAATTTTTTGATCCATTGTGCCACTCTGTGTCTCTTAACTGGTGCATTTAGACCATTGACATTGAGAGAGATTATTGTCATGGGATTTTGTGCCATCTTTCTGTATAGGTTGGTTGTTCTTTTTGGGTTATGTCTCGTCTTATAGTAGATCTTTCAGTCCTTCTTTTAAGGTTGGTTTTGATTTTACAAAGTTCCCTAAGCTGTTGTTTATCCAAGAAGTTGTATATCTGTCCTTCAAATCTGAGTGAGAGTTTAGCTGGATAAAGAATTCTTGCTGAGGCATTCATTTCATTAAGTTTTTTTACTATATCCCACCACTGCCTTCGGGCTTGGAGGGTGTCTTCTGAGAAGTCTGCTGAAAGTCGAATGGTTGCTCCTTTGTATACAATTTCCTTCTTTGATCTTGCTGCCTGAAGAATTATGTCTCTGTCTATGGCATCCATTACTTTGACTAGGATGTGTCTTGGGGTCTTTCTATTGGGGTCTCTTCTTGCTGGTACGCGTCGGGCTTCTTGGATCTGGATGCCTTCGTCCTTTCTTTCAGGGAACTTTTCAGCCAGGATGTTTTTAACTGTTTTAATTTCCTTGGGGTTACTTTCCTGTCCCTCTGGGACTCCGATGATTCTTATGTTGTTCCGCCTGGCTTCATCCCATTGTTCTCTGTTCCATTGCTGATCCATTTTCTGGTCTTTTTCCATCTTATGTAGTTCTCTGAGTGCTTTCTGCAGCTCATCTTCAGTCTCACTGATTCTCTCTTCCGCTGCTGTCATCCTACTGTTGAGAGCCCCTATTGTGTTTTTCATTTCATCTACTGAGTTTTTAAGCGATGATATTTCTATTTGCATGGTTCTCATTTCTGCTCTCATTTCCTCCCGTAATTTATTGACTGCCCTTTCAACTGCTTCGTTTATGTTCTCCTGTATTTTATTGGACATCTGCTCCATTTTTTCGTTGAGCTCCTTAAGCATCCTACCAATTTCTTCTCTAAATTCATTGTCAGAGAGATCATGCACATCTGCATTCTTTTTTGAGTCTTCAGGGTTGATTCCTTCATCTGTTCTTCGAACTGGGGATCTGCGTTGTTTCCCCCATGGTGTTGCGGTGTTCAGGGATAGATTCCTCTAGTGTACTGTTTCTTTTTTCTTGAGGGTATTACCTTCCCTTGGTGTTGAATTTCCTAGTTTTTTGTATTAGTAAGCGGCCGGTGAGCAGCCAACCGCCAGCCACCACCCAGGGGAATACCTGAGGCGGAGACAGGCCGGTGTGAGAGTTCAAAATGTCCGTTTACTTCCGCTTCCGCTCGGACTTCTGGGGGTTGTAGTTCCACCTTCTGCTGAGGCCTGGGGCTCTACCATGACCCCAGGCACCTGCCC
>JAJIBD010026999.1:0-16988 GCA_021461705.1 Cryptotis parvus
AGAAGTCACAGATTTAGCATTTGCAAGGTAACATTTGCAAGATAAGAATCATTGATTTACATATTCCTTTGATCAGGGTCAGAAGACCAGGCATCTGATAACCTTAAACTGGATAAGCACAGATGTTTGGGGAGTAACCATATGGCGGGGCCCATCTTTGGGTACTAGCCTTAGAACCTTTAATAATTAGAAGAGTACTGGACCCTAAGGCTAGCAGCCTCAGAGACCCAACAAAAATATTAGTATTTTGCTCAGTTTACAAAAGTATGTTTGTGCTCTTGTTTCCTAAAGAATCAATTATATTGATCATTAAATACAGAACCTTTATTTTTATAAATTTAGAATATTCTATTTTTATAGCTTTGCAGCAAAGGGGCAGCTCTGGGAAAACAATTTAGGCCACCCGCTGAAGATATAGCAAGTGTTGCAAAGTTTCATGAGACAAAGCTTGTTACTTGCTATCTAAGTGAGAAACCCGACCTTGCTAAATCAGCTACTTACAAGTAGTTGAAATATTAATAACTGTAAGTCAGTCCAGCAGGTTTAATTATTTAAGACCTGAAGAATTGCATAGACAAGGGCATTATGTATAATTCTGTGTTTTGCTTGTATTCTTTTTAATGAGACCAAAATTTGATTCTATGCCCACATATTTAAGTTTGTGCCATCAAAGGGTGACCTTAAATATCTCAAAGAAACATACAAATAAATGTTTATAATACAAGACAAAATTATAAAGCAATAAAAGTGTATTACATTACTGCAGCAGGAAGGAGAAATGAATGGGGTGAAATAAGAGGAGTGATGTTGACAAAATGATTCCCAAAATTGTAGGATGATGGAAAATGGAGTGAAAAAATTTATTGGGAGACCATGAGCAGAGATTTAAAATATAAAGTTTATTTGTTGATAACTCAGCTGATTCGAAGAAGCTAAGTCAAAATCATACTATCTAAGCAGGGATAGTATAACAGCTATTTGAAAGTATGTGAATCACTTTTTATCTATGTTCTTAAAGATTTATTTTTGATATTTATATCATCCTTGAGGTCTCTGTAAATACATTATTATATATCTTCCTAGAATAGGTATTACTCAGGCTGTCTTTATTCTATGAAACTGGCCCTTTTTTATGTCATGTTTTCAAGGCTTGATCTCATCATGGATAATTATAAATTTAATCTATGGCAAAGACAAAATGAATATGGTAGAACTTTTGAGGTAATAATATCTTGGAATTATGATATCTATATCTTCATGTCTGGCTTAATTTACCTAGAACTTTGGTCCACTTTCAGTCTTACATCCTGTACTTTTCTTGCATTCAGTTAGCAAAATTAATGTCAACATAAATACATTAGTCTTGCCCTATTATGACCACTTGGAAACATAACTATCAGCTATATTAAGGCTCATTATATGATTGTGTAAGCAGGAGTCTGCTTAACATAGTCAGAATCATTGCAACTCTACTTCCAAGGGAATGAAAGTTCAGCCCCAGGGTTCTTGGAGTACTAAGCAGACCACAGCTTATAAACTAGCTTGACATCAAGGGTCTGCTGACCTTAAAGAGTATTTTGAAATTCACAAAATAGTCTACCTGAAATAAATTTTTTTTTCTATAGGAACTACAGAACTGAAAGGAAGATTCCTTTAACAGGAAAAGAAAATGTAACTATATTTTGGATAACGGTTTGTGCAACCATCATTTTCAAAGCTAATATCAGGACATGTGGTCTGTCAAGGTATTCATTCCATATCCATTCATCTGAGAGAAATAATATTGAAAGTGTAATAAGATTTAAGTGTGTCAAAGTTTTGCATTTCTTAGGTAGTAAGCGTCTTAGTAGTGTGTTAGTAACATAATGGAAAAAATATTTAAAATTGGGACTAGCCAAGACAATCAATTGGCATCAATTATCTCCATAATTAGTTGAGATGCACTAAATATAATTATATATAAACTTCTTTATGGCTTTCCAGATATTAAATACCTCCAATAATAGTGTGGCGTATATTTTTCAGTACTGCTTGACAATGAAAATGTTTTAAGCAATATGCCGTATCAGAATTTAATTCAATATTATAATGTATACAATAGCCCTAAATTAAAGTTCCACTGTAACTCAAATGCTAGAAACAATATACTGTAGTTCTTGAGGGTGCAGGGAACAATTTGAATAGTCATTATTCTATTTAGACTATTGTTTTAAAAATAGGTCTTCTTTGAAATACTTGAAATTACTTAAGGGAGTCTGTGTAGTTGTTCAATAGTAAAATGATCTTCCCTATTATGCTAAGATTAACTTTTGTATACCTTTCCTTCTATTGTGAAGTAACACTTGCTTGTTTCTAAGTTGAAGACCAAGTTAGAAATCCAAATCAATAGAGGTTAAACAGTCAATTCATACAATTAATAATTCACTGTGTAAAATGAATCATTTTTTCTGGGTTTGTCATTATTGCAGAACTATAGAAGTTAGTGCATATAATTCAATCCAAAATGTTTGAAATTTCTCCGATTTCAAGAATCTGAAATACAATCAATAAACATATTTCCAAAATTATTAATCAGAATACTTAGACTATAAATAGGACATAACTTATATTTGTACAGAATAGAATTTTGCTTTTGTATTGTTATCACATTGTGATAGTTGATACTAATCATGGATCAAAATTTAAAAATATTTTTGCATTTATTTGCATTTCTGGAAGTCTTTCTTTAATTTTATGTAAAATGTGAGGTCTCCTGCATCTGTTAGATTTGTTAACACAGAAATTTGCTTAAACCCATCATAATTCTGCTTGGATAAAGTAAGTGCATACTGTTTTGTCATGGAAAAAATCTACAAGAACCATAACTATGATTTTCATTTAAATAGAAAAAAATTTAAAAATAAAAATTTGAGTATTCCTACTCATAATATGACAAGTGGTATAAACTTTAGTGAAAAACATTAATTTTCTCCAATTTTCAAGTAACATTGAAAGTGGCAAATATGAATATTGCTATTTTCTCAACCAAAAGGATGATTGCCTCAACTAGTCAAACACATCATCCTCTGCTCACTTCATTAGAGTACTGTCATTGTTCATCAAAAGATGTTTAACAATTCTTAAGCTTCTTTCTATTTATCTTTTATCAAAATTAAAATCCATCTATTGCTATTTCCTGTCACATAATTTGTGTATATAATTGTGAAAAGTCCAATGATGAACATCACTCTTTTACATAGCTACCCCCTTTAGATCTTTAGATTTTGTTTGATATGCTTTCAATGCACACTCAATAATGCTAGATTACTCTAGGTTCGGTACTCAGGTATCAATCCTGATGGGCTAAGGGACAAAAGGGATGCTGTGGACCAGCCAGGCAAGCATTTTACCCACTCTACTGGATCTACGATTCATATACATGTGTTTTCTTGCAACACCATGGTGCGAGTAAAGTGTATCAAACAATATCAAAGACAAATAATAAAAAGTAAGTAACAAAAGATAAATAATAAAGTAATAACAAAGAGATAAGTAATAATAATGATTATTATTAAGTAATAATGATAATTATTAAGTAATAAGAAGTAATAATAAAGAGATAAGTAATAAAGAGAATCAAAGATACCAAATATATGTAAAGGATTCTATTTTCAAAACTGTTTTTATAATTTTGGCTTCTAGGAAATGTGTTTATATACACCATAATATGTAAAGGTGAATAAAGGTTGATTAAAATATGAGCAAATAGGGGCATGATAACTGCTATGAAGGAAATAAACATAAATTCATCTTGCAGAGATAGAAGAATATATTAAATTGGAGTGTAGAGACTGGAATCTGAATCCTTGGGTTCAAATACTGACTGTTTCAATGAGTAGGAGTAGCTAGCCTCAATTTAATTCTTTGTATAATTGGGTTATAATAATAGTGCCTGCTTCAAAAATACTGTATCATATGTTCTGCAAAAAATTAAATATAAATGCATGGATTTTTTAAATTTTAGCCTTAAAAGAGTTACTGGTACTGAACCGTCCTTCCTTCTCCAAACAGGATACAACTTAACAAAATATGTGAGGCACTGATTTCAGGACTAATTTTTGAAGTTAAAAATAGAAAAACATGCACTGTGAGCCCCCAAAACTTTTTCTCAAATTTTCTGGCATAGTTTTCCTGCTTTAGTTGATGGAACTATGATTTAGAGTTAATCTTAAGTCTCTCTGATAGAGTATCACATATAAGAAAACTAGGAAGCCCCAAATTATATAAAATTTACCCAATGGGTGACTAAAGAGGTAATATATGAGAGTATCAGAGTTAGAAATCTGCATAAGAGTCTAAATCACTTTGCCAAAGACTTAGTAGCACATGTAGAAAGTGAAATTCTATTTTTCACAGGTTGCCTCTGACAAATGTGTTAAATGTAAATAATAGAGGAACGCAGTGCAACACCAGAAATTCAGATGAGACAAGACTTAAGTCATGCTTTAAAAAGTAAAGATCATGAACTCAAAAGAGGAAAAGGGATCATGCTTTTAGATTAAATTTAAAGCAAAAACTCTACTTGTCCAAAGACTAAAATCAAGTACAACAAAACAATTATTTGCACCATAAGTATCTGACAGGAATAATAACTCCATGTTTTCTTAGGGTGAAGGGAGGCCCCTGGAATAATGGTGGAGGGAAGTGGATACTATGGTGAAGGGTGTGGTTCCAGAATGTTTTAAAATTAAACCCTACCGATAACAGGTTTTAAAACCACAGTAGTTAAAAATATTTTTTTGTTGTAAATTTTGTTTTGAGACAAGGCTTTGCTGGACCATCCCTGATTAACTTATGTGCTGGTAGCCGTACTTTCAAATAAAAATCCACACTCCCTTTTCTCAAAAACAAAAAATTTTCTGGGAATATGTCATGATACATTTCTGTTATATATTGTTATATGCCAAATGTCCGGCATATAATAGAAATTACTTCATATGCAAAATAATAGGAAAATAAATATTTCTACTGCAAAAATTATAATAATGCAAAGAAACCAAGATAATTCAGAGGATTCAATTGGTATAGAAGAACTATAAATAAACTATAAAAGACATTTGAGGATCTAATTATAAAGATAAAATTATAATATAAAAATAGAAACAAAAGCAAGGAAATAGTTTTAGCAAAGATTGATAAAATAAATATCTGACATATTGGCTTATTTTTGCATCAAATTAGAATTTGCGGTTCCTCAATAAATGCTTTATTTGGAGGTGTTTGAAGAATATGCCTCCCACACGGCAAGCCTAGCAAACTGCTCGTGTTGTATTTGACATGCCAAATGCCAGTAACAATTATATTAAGTCATTCCCATGACCTAATATAATGGTTTGAGCTCTTTATGTTCCTGTAGCAAGCCGATGCCCCTGGCTCTACTGGCATGAGACAGAACATATGGAGATATTACTGGTGCCCGCCTAGCCAATAGATGATCAACAGGAAGATCGTGATTGTGATCGTGAACCATGACAAATATATAAAATGATAGGTAGAAACAACAATGGACTTTAAATTACATTAGAGAATAACTAGCTAATAAGTAAAAATAAGCCAATTAAAAAATAAAGATGGAATGGAGAAATAATGGAACACTGCAAGATGTTTACACAATGGTTGAGTAAAGCCAACAATAGTAATTATAGCAAGCAAATATTGACTAAACATTCTAGTTTTAAAAGCAGCAGTTATTTGTCTTGATTAAATTCACAATTCAAAAAATATGTTAGCATAAAATCACAGTTAAGTTAAGGAAGAAAAATAATATGGTAAACACAAAACACTTTTATGTTACATTTGGCAACTTTTATTTCAAATATGATAGGCATCAATAGAATGAGCCTATGTAAAGGAAATAAGACCTAAGAGCAGAGAGATAGTAAAAGGGTAAAAGGCTCTGCTTTGCATGTGGCCAACTCATGTTCAATCCCCCAAACCACATAGGTCCCTGCAGCCCCCACTAGCATCATCCCTGAGCACAGACCCAGGAGAAAATGCTGACCAGGATCCCAGAACCTAAATAAATATGGCCTACTATCTGTGTGCTAAGCAAAAATAGTATTAGAGGAAAAAAATTTACTTCAAATGTAAGGGTAGGAGAGAAAGAGAAACGTTTCAAGAGATAACTTGGGTTTCTCCAGAATGGATAAAAAGTCTAATGGCTTTGAGGAGAAAATCATATATATAATTCCTCCGAGTTTACTTGGCCTGGAGTTCTCTGTATTTATAAAAAACTAATTTGGGTGTTACCACAGGGAAAGCTTTGGATGCTTGAGAGTTGTTTGAATATTCTTATAATGCAGCATATAATCCTCCTGTAGCTTCTCCTTTCTGAGACTCCAACTTTCTTAGGGTGATGCATTCAGAAAATTTGTTCCTCCCCATGATGAACTAAAATCATAAATTTGTATTATATTAAATTATTAGTTAATTAAATTCGTTAATTAAATTAACTAAAATCATTAATTTATATTCATATTATACTATTAGTAGTATAATAGCTAAAAAATCTACAGATACTTGGAAATTAAGCAGTACATATTTCAATAATCCATGGGTAAAAACATTAAAAAATTTGAAGGTACGTATTTTTAATCTTGCTTTGTTTACATAGTAACTTCAACATTTTCTCCAAATTTTATTTTATTAAAGCACTGTAAGTTACAAAGTTATTCATAGTTGAGTTTTTGACATACGATGTCTCCATCACCAATCCTGTTACCAGTGTCAACTTCCCTCCAAAGGTATTCTCAGAATCCCTCTTCTACCCCCAACCCCCATCCCTGGTTCCAATCCCAGCCTACCATCTTGGTAGGCACTGTTTAAACTTGCTTATTAAAAAGTTCAAGAAGGGAGACATTCACGACATCAGCAACTATCGCCCCATCTGCCTGTGGTCCGTCATCTACAAGCTGTTTGCACGAGTCATCCTGAACAGGATTAGCAGAACACTAGGTGAAGAACAACCATGCAAGCAAGCAGGCTTCCGGAAAGGATTCAGCACAATCGACCATATCCACACAGTAACCAAGCTCATTGAGGTTTGTAGGGAGTACAAGATGCCACGCTGTCTCACGTTCATTGATATACAGAAAGCCTTTGATTCTGTGGAGACTGAAGAAGTCATCGAAGCCCTAGCCAAACAGGGGTGTTCAAACCCAATATATCAAGATCCTTTGTGAGCTGTATTACGGATTCACCACCAGGATCTCACCATTCTACAAAGAAGTGATCATTAATCTGAAAAGAGGGGTTCAAGAGAGTGATACCATTTCACCAAAACTCTTCAGCGCCACCCTCGAGAACATCATGCAACAATTAGAATGGGAAGGAATGGGAGTGAAGATAGATGGTCGGCAACTACCACCACCTCTGCTTTGCTGATGACATCGTTCTAATAACACCAAACATTAGCAAAGCGGCACAAATGCTGACTGACTTTGACCGAGAATGTGGAAAGATAGGACGACAGCTGAATCTAAAGAAAACAATGTTTATGAAGAATGAACTAGTTCCAGAGACCCCATTCACTCTCAATGGAACAAACATCTCAGAATGCAGCAGTTATGTGTACCTAGGTCGAGAAATCCAACACGATGAACGACCTAAAACCTGAGCTGCGCAGGAGGAAGAGAACGGCATGGAATGCCTTCAAAGGCATCCAAGAAATAGCTAAAAGGACAAAGAACCTCCAGCTCCAGGCACATCCCTTTGACTCCACTGTTCTCCCTGCATTAACATACGCCTCAGAGACCTGGGCCCTCACGAAAGCAGAATGAGAATGCTATTTGGGTCTCCCAGAGAGGAATCGAAAGAGCTATGCTTGGAACATCACGCCTCACTCAAGTGAGAGAAGGAATCTGGAGTTCTGACCTCCAATGCTATTCCAGAATCAGGGACGCTGTCTTGTTTGCCAAGGCATCGAAAATCAGATGGGCCGGACATGTAATGCGATTTAGAGACAACCTCTGGACTAGAGCCATTACTGACTGGATCCCATGGGATGTCAAAAGATCACATAACCTCCCACCTACAAGATGGTCAGACTTCCTTGTCAAGACCCTAAAGGAACGGTTTGAGGCTTTTCACATTCCTGAATCAACCAGATGCCATTGGGCTACATTGGCACGTGATAGGGTCCAATGGAAATGTTACTGGCACCCACTCGAGCAAATCGATGAATAACGGGATTCAAGTGATCAAGTGATTAAAGTTTGGATCCCTAAATGTATGTATTGTAATCCACAGTGTCTAAGAGAAGGAAGAGAGAAGAGAGAAAGAGAGAGAAAGAGAGAGAGAGAAAGATAAAAGAGATAAAGAACCTGCCATAGAGGCAGACTAGGTGAGGAGGAATGAATGGGAACATGGTGGTGGGAAGTGGGCACTGGTGGAGGGATGGGTGCTGGAACACAGTAAGACCCGAAACCCAAACATGAACTTCTTTATAATTGTATACCTCATGGTGATATAATAAAATATTAAAAACATTTTAAAAAAGTAAATATCCAGTAAATATTGTAATAACAAAAAAAAAAAGAAGATGCCTTTTTAGGAGTTTGCGGAATTAGATGGGGAAATCGTGGACCTTCCAAACCCACAAAGGCCCACACTAATGGATCTGACACACACAGAAGACCCATTTACAGACTTAGAACCACTTTTAACCCTTTCTGTCTTGATTGTAAGCCCATTGGCCCGGACCCAGCCAAGAGCATGGTACTTCAACAGACATGGAAGGAATCACATCTCCCAGTGTCTCAGATAATACACACATATACATAGGTCCTGGATATAAACAAGTGACTCATAACCTGGCTCCAGTACCCTATCACTCCAGTTAATAAACAGCCCTCCTATCCAGGAATTTGCACGTATTCTCTGATACCTAAAATGTTGTTCATATTGAATGACCTCACTCAGACAAATAGTAAGATTGATATTTGTGTCTTCTCTTCAAAAGTGACTTCCCTCAATATTTCCCCACCTTTACAGCACTAAAAATCTTTACTTGGATATTTGGCTTGAGAAGTCACCATATGAAACAATCTATCCCAAGTGGTATACAAGTAGCAAAAGCAAACCTCAGAGCAGACTAGATGGCATTTTGTAACCAAATAAAAAAGAAGATGTCAACCCCTTCTTATTACCTGTGTCAATATGTGTGAAATCTTGAAATATTCCTTTATGACTTTTTCAGACAGAAATCTCTTATTGGGTATACCTCACTTCTTTTATCTCTGTCTAATAGTTTACCCTAGAAAAGTTGACTGCCTTACAAATTCAGTTACTACTCTGCTAGCCATATTACTTTTTTTTTTTTTTCTTTTTTGGATCACACCCAGCGATGCTCAGGGGTTACTCCTGGCTCTGCACTCAGGAATTACTCCTGGCGATGCTTGGGGACCATATGGGATGCTGGGGATCGAACCCAAGCCAGCATAGGTCAGCCGTGTGTAAGGCAAACACCCCTACCCTCTGGGCTATCGCTCTGAGCCCATACTTTTCACCCTTTGTGTAGTGTATTTCATGAATATGTTAACATAATTAATGGTGTCATGGCATTATCAACTAGCACTTTTCAAATTGTGGGGTTGGACTCTAGTTCTTTTGGTATAGAAAGAGTTTCTCATAGTCATCCTTCTTCAAGCTTATGACTTTGGCTCAATATTTTTTCTTAGAATTCTGAAGGACCTCCATATGTCAAATTATAGCACTTAGATTAGAAGTACCCTGCATTCCCTATAACCTTGTTCTTGGTTATAGCTGTGATGATATATTCCTTTTTTAATTACTCCTTCCCACTAGAGGAACTAAAGACTATACTTTTCCAGACTACCTGAGACAAAATAATTTTGTAATATGATATAAAAATCCTTGTGAGATTGCCAGTTATTAAGCTTTAGTCAGCAAATACAATTTTAACACACACATAACATATAAGAAATGATTTTGTGGTGTGTGACATTTTATGTTTCATGTAGAATATATATGAAATATGTTGAATATATACCCTACCCATTGTGCTATCGCTCCAGCGCGTCAAGATTTCAAAGCTTTGACTAAGGTTTCCAAATAAAGCATTATAAATGCTTTATTTGGAGGAGTGTTAAAAGAGTTTGCCTCCCCCGCGGCAAGCCTGGCAAGCTGCTCGTGTTGTATTTGATATGCCAAATTCCAGTAACAAGTTATATTAGGTCATTCCCATGACCTAATATAATGGTTTGAGGCTCTTTATGTTCCTGTAGCAAGCTGATGCCCCTGGCTCTACTGGCATGAGACAGGACATATGGAGATATTACTGGTGCCCGCTCTAGCAAATAGATGATCAACGGGAAGATCATGATCAGTGATATAACCCTACTATATGTTTCACCTCAGTTTTCTTGCATTGTTTCTGAAAACTTTGCCTCATAAAACCATTTCAATGCATGCAGGTTCTTGGATAGTTGTTTTGGATTTTTGGAAAGAAAACAATGTTGTTATAATAACATGAAAAATTATGTGCATGCATCAAAAAGGGAGGGAGATTCATTTTTAACATTGGAGAAAATTAGATGGTTGTTAACAATGCATATTATTAAACAACCATTTTTTCAAAGTGCCATTCATCTTCATTTTTTACAGTTAAAATATACCAAGTTTTACTGCTTACTTTACAGTGGGCCTCAGGTTTTATTTTCATAAGCTCATTTTATTTTTTAAATATTATTGAGACTGAGCCCTCTCTGGGATGAACCCAGAGCCATGGTAGAGCCTGGCAAGCTACCCGTGGTGTATCCAATATACCCAAAACAATAATGATAATGGACCTCATTCCCAATGAATGGAGATATTACTGGCGCCTCTCGAGCAAATCAATGAACAACGGGAAGACAAGTGATACAAGTGACAAGTGATTGAGACTCTCAAAGAATTTTTGCTTTATATGGCCCATAACATACCAATATTTACCATATACGTAATCAAAGTATAGCATTAAAAATTATTGCCCATTTACTTAAAAATAACATCAAATCTATTACATGTTAACAGAAACACATATCTACAAAAATAAATATATTTTAAATGTGCCTGAGAGACAACATTGTTTTACTTTTTTTTGAAAATATCTTTGGTGTTTGTCATCACAAAAAAAAATTGGATCCCTAAATCTGATTCTTTACTCAGTTGCTACATGATTGAAACTATATACAAAAAAAAATCCAGTTTCATACAAAATTGAAGTCATAAAAGAGACTATTAATAGTATTTTCATGTAATTCTTATATTCTTCTTTGGTACTACATCAGAAGTTGTCACAGGTAATTCCTTAAACTAACTATAATTTGTGTTCTAATATTAGGTACTTGTACCTATTATATCAAAAATCATTGGTCTTCCTTACACTTAGATTGTTATATATATGTAATAGCAGCATCAATTAGTCATTTGGAAAATAATGGTTCACTGTTTCATGCAGGATTATATTTATACATAGTATTATATTTATGTTATATCAGATTTTCTGCCACCTGCCCCTCAAGATTTTGCAGGTGTGGCTGAGGTGCCCAGCTGTGTCAACAGGTGACAGACAGGAGACAGGCTTATCTACACCCAGGGCTCTGCCCCGTGGTACCTGGATAGTTGATAGTCTGACATAGAAATAAACTAGGGCCCCTGGGATGAAAACAGCCATGTCAGAGCCTGGCAAGTTACCCATGGTGTCTTCGATATCCCCAAAAACAGTAACTATAATAGACCTCATTCCCAACTCAATGGAGACATTACTGCAGCCCACTTGAGCAAATTGATGAATAATAAAAAGACAAGTGATACAAGTGATATATCAGATTTAAAAGTGTCATTTGCTAATATCACCAATCTCCATTAGAAAAGTCTTTTAACATTGAAAAGTCTTTTTAACATTGAAAAAGTCTTTTAACATTAAGAAAAGTCTTTTAACATTGACTGACTCCCACATTGACCACAACAATGGTTTGCATAATCCTAAAATTTTGCCTGATCTCAAACATTTATGCCTGGCAATAAATACCATCACCAGTGTTTCCTTAAGTGACAGGCATTTCATTTTCAAAAAATATATGACAAGTAAAAGAGAATTAGGGACCAGAGTGATAGTACAGTGGAGAGGGCGTTTGCCTTACAAGCAGCCAACCTGGGTTCAATCTTAGCATCCCATATGGTCCCCCCCAAACTGAAAGGACCACTTTCTTTTTTTTTCTATTATACCACCATGAGACATAAAATTATAAAAGGTGTTCATAGTTGGTTCTTGGTAATACAGTATTCCAGCACCCATCCCTCCACCAGTGCCCCATTTCCACCACCAATGTACCCCACCCCCTTCCCTCCCACCCCCCAGGCTGCCCTCAATAGCAGGTACCCCCCAGCTTTCTCTCTCTTTTATCTCTCTGTCTCTCTCTCTGCATATCTCTTCCTCTTCTTTTTGCACATTGTGGCTAGCCCTGCAGATATTTAGAGTTTATCACTTAAGTCTCTTTGTGTATATTCAATGGGTGAGTTTTAATCTGCCATTACCATTTCCCCACACTTAGTAAAACACTGGTATCTATTTAGATCCTATTAATGAATACAGTCATTCTATATCTGTCCTTTTCCTTCTGACTAATTTCACTCAGCATGATAGTCTCCATGTCCATCCATTTGCAGGTAAATTTCATAATTTCATCTTTTTCTGACAGCTGCATAGTATTCCATAGTGTAGATGAACCACAGTTTCTTTAGCCAGTCCCTCTGTTCTCAGGCATGTAGGTTGTTTCCAGATTCTAGCTATAGTGAATAGCGCAGAGATGAATAAAGAAGTACAGATAGTGTTTCTGCTATGTGTTTTTCTGTCTCTGGGTAAATTCCCAGGAGTGCTATTGCTGGATTAAATGGGAGCTCAATATCTAGTTTCGGAGGAATGCCCATATTGTTTTCCAAAAGGGCTGGACCAGTCGGCACTCCCACCAACAGTGGATAGAGTCCCTTTTTCCCCACATCCATGCCAGCACCAGTTGTTCTTGCTATTTTGGATGTGTGCCAGTCTCTGTGGTGTGAGATGGTACCTCATGGTTGTTTTGATTTGCATCTCCCTGATGATTAAAGATGAAGAACACTTTTTCATATGCCTTTTGGCTATTCGAATTTCTTCTTTTTTGGAAGCTTCTGTTCATTTCTTCTCCCCAGTTTTTTGATGGGGTTGGCTGTTTTTTTTCTTGTGGAGTGCTACCAGTGCCTGATATATCCTGGATATTAACCCCTTGTCAGATGGGTATTGGGTGAATATCCTTTCCCACTCTGTGGATTGTCTTTGTATCTTGGTCACTGCTTCTTTTGAGGTGCAGAAGCTTTTCAATTTTATATAATCCCATTTGTTTATCTTTGCTTCCATTTGCTTGGTCAGTGGTGTGTCATATTTAAAGATACTTTTTAGTTTTGATGTCATAGAGCATTTCTCCTATGTTTTCTTTGATGTACCTTATAGATTCATGTCTGATGTTAAGATCTAGAATCCATTTTGATCTGACTTTTGTGCATGGCGTTAGAAGGAGGTCTAAGTTCATTTTTTTTACATGTAGCTGCCCAGTTTTCCCAGCACCATTTGTTGAAGAAGCTTTCTTTGCTCCACTTAATATTTTTTGCTCCTTTATCGAAGATTAAGTGGTTGTATATTTGAGAGTGTGTTTCAGGATATTCAGTTCTATTCCATAGGTCTACGGGTCTGTCTCTATACCAATACCACACTGTCTTAATTACAACTGCTCTGTAGTAGAGCTTGAGGTTGGGGAAAGTGATTCTTCCCATCTTCTTTTTCCCAAGGATTGCTTTAGCTATTCGTGGGGGGGTTTATTATTCCAAACAAATTTCAGGAGTGTTTGTTCAATTTCTTTGAAGAACATCATGGGTATCTTTATAGGGACCGCATTGAATCTTTATAAAGCTCTAGGGAGTATTACCATTTTGATAATGTTAATGCTTCCAATCCATGAGCAGGGAATGTGTCTCCATTTCCTCAGGTCCTCTTTTTATTTCCTGAAGTAACGTTATGTATGTAGTTTTCTTTGTAGAGATCCTTTACATTCTTTGTCAAACTGATTCCTAGGTATTTGATTTTCTGCGGCGCAATTGTGAATGGGATAGTTTCTTTAATGTTCCTTTTTCTTCTCTTTCGCTGTTTGCATATAGGAAGGCCATTGACTTTTTTGGGTATTGATTTTGTACCCTGCCACTCTACTATAGGAATGTATTATTTCTAGGAGTCTCTTGGTAGAGAGTTTCGGGTTTTCCAGGTAATATCATGTCATCTGCAAATAGTGATAACTTGGCTTCTTCCCTTCCTATCCGGATGCCCTTAATGTTTTCTCTTTCTTCCCTGATTGCTATGGCAAGTACTTCCAGTACTGTATTGAATAGAAGTGGTGAGAGTGGGCAGCCTTGTCTTGTCCCTGATCCTAAGGGGAAGGCTTTCAGTTTTTCCCATTGAGAATGATGCTCGCTGGGGCTTGTAGTAGATGGCCTGGATTATCTTGAGGAAGGTTCCTTCAATCCCCATTTTACGGAGAGCTTTTATCATGAACGGGTGTTGAATCTTTGTCAAATGCCTTCTCTGCATCTATTGATATGATCATATGGTTTTTTTTTTTTTTTTTTTGTTGATATGATGTATTATTTTGATTGACTTGCAGATGTTGAACCATCCTTGCATTCCCGGATGAATCCCACTTGGTCATGGTGTATAATCTTTTTTGATGACTCTTTGGATTTTATTTGCTAGTATTGTGTTGAAGATCTTAGCATCTGTATTCATCAGGGAGATTGGTCTGTAGTTTTCCTTTTTTTGTGACATTTTGCCTGCTTTTTGGGTATCAGGGTGGTATGTGCCTCTTAAAAGCTATTTGGGAGTGTTTCTGTTTCTTCAATTTGCTGGAAGAGCTTGAAAAGAATTGGGAGTAGGTCCTCTTTAAAGGTTTTGTAGAATTCACTAGTGAATCCATCTGGACCTGGGCTTTTGTGTTTGGGGAGACTTTTGATTACCGATTCTATTTCCCCTCGATGGAGATAGGTTTGTTGAGGTATTCCAAATCTTCTTGTTGCAGACTTGGGAGGCTATAGGAATTGAGGAATTTGTCCATTTCTTCTAGGTTCTCTTGTTTCGTGGGCATACAGGCTCTCATAGTAATCTCTGATGATCATTTGAATTCTCTGTGGTTTCTGTTGTGATGTCCCCATGTTCATTTCTGATTCTATTTATTTGGGTTCCTCTCTTTTCCTTTTCTTACAAGTCTTGCAAGTGGTTTGTCAATCTTGTTTATTTTTTCAAAGAACCAGCTTTTGGTTTCGTTGATCTTCTGGATTGTTTTTTGACATTCCATCCCATTGATTTCTGCTCTAAGTTTTATTATTTCTTTCTTTCTGCTTGGGTTGGGCTCCTTTTTTGTTGATCACTCTCTAAGATCTTAAGTTGTGAAGTCAGACTGTTTGTGATGGCCTTTTCTTCTTTTCCTGATGAATGCTTGAAGAGCTATGAACTTGCCTCTTAACACTGCTTTTGCTGTATCCCACAAGTTCTGGTAATTCGTGTCTTCAGTCTCATTTGTTTCCAGGAATCTTTGGATTTCCTCTTTGATTTCTTTTATGACTTGCTGGTTGTTCAGCAATGAGCTGTTTAGTTTCCAGGTACTTGGTATTGTCTCCGTTTTTGTGTACAATTAACTTCTATTTTCAGCGCATCGTGGTCAAGAAAAATAGTTGGCACAAATTCTATCTTCTTGATTTTACCGAGGTATGATTTATGGCTCAGCATGTGATCTATTTTGGAGTATGTTCCATGTGCACTGGAGAAGAAAGTGTATGCAGTTTTTTGGGGATGAAATGCCCTGGTATATGTCTACCAGCCCTCTTTTCTTTCATCTCTTCTTTTAGGGCCAGTATTTCCTTGGTAAGTTTCAATCTTGTTGATCTATCCAGGTTGATAGAGCAGTGTTGAAGTCTCCAACTACAGACCTTGAATCCTTACTTGATTAGCTTGTGTTGCTGTCATTGTCTTCTTTGAAGTCTATTAGTAGTTGTTTTAGGTATTTTGCTGGCCCCTCATTGGGTGCATATATGTTTAATAAGCGTGATTTCTTCCCTGATATATTCATCCCTTGACTATAAGAAGTGACCTTCACTGTCCCTTCTGACCTTCTTCAGCCTGAAGTCTCTGTTGTCGGATACCAGTATGTCTACCCCAGCCTTTTGGATGGGTTGTTTGAGTGAAGGATTGTTTTCCAGCCTTTTATTTTGAGCCTGTCTTTGCTCCGATTGCTCAGGTGTGTTTCTTTACCAGGCAGCAGAATGTCAGTTCCAAATTTTTTGATCCATTGTGCCACTCTGTGTCTCTGAAACTGTTTGCATTTAGGACCATTGACATTGAGAGGATTATTGTCATGGGATTTTGTGCCATCTTTCAATATAGGTTTTGTTGCTCTTTTTGGGTTATGTTCTAGTCTTAAAGCAGATCTTTCAGTCATTCTTTTTAAGGTTGGTTTTGATTTTACAAAGTTCCTAAGCTGTTTATTCAAGAAGTTGTATATCTGTCCTTCATATCTGAGTTAGAGTTTAGCTGGATAAAGAATTCTTTTGCTGAGGCATTCATTTTTCATTAAGTTTTTTTTTTTACTATATCCCACCATACTGCCTTCGGGCTTGGAGTGGGTATCTTCTGAGAAGTCTGCGAAGTGAATGGATGCTCCATTTAACATAATAACTCTCTTCTTGGTCTTGCATGCCTGAAGAATTATGTCTCTGTCTATGGCATCCATTACTCTGACTTAAAGATTTGTCTTGGAGGAATGCTTTTTCTATTGGGCTCTCTTGCTTGCTGGGATGCATCGGGCTTCTTGGATCTGGATGCCTTCCATCCCGTAACTTCAAACTCTTTTCAGCCAGGATGTTTTTAACTATTT
>JAJIBD010027000.1:0-21475 GCA_021461705.1 Cryptotis parvus
ATTTAGCTCAGCATGTGATCTATTTTGGAATATGTTCCATGTGTACTGGAGAAGAAAGTGTATTCAGCTTTTGGGGATGAAATGCCCTGTATATGTCTACAAGCCCTCTTTCTTCCATCTCTTCTTTTAGGGCCAGTATTTCCTTGGTAAGTTTCAATCTTGTTGATCTATCCAGGGTTGATAGAGCAGTGTTGAAGACTCCAACTACAATTGTGTTGCTGTCAATGTCTTCTTTGAAGTCTATTAGTAGTTGTTTTAGGTATTTTGTGGCCCCTGGATATATTGGGTGCATATATGTTTAATAGCGTGATTTCTTCCTGATATATGCATCCCTTGACTATTAAGAAGTGACCTTCACTGTCCCTTCTGACCTTCTTCAGCCTGAAATCTATGTTGTCGGATACCAGTATGGCCACCACAGCCTTTTGGATGGGTTGTTTGAGTGAAGGATTGTTTTCCAGCCTTTTATTTTGAGCCTGTCTTTGCTCCGATTGTTCAGGTGTGTTTCTTGAAGGGAGCAGAATGTTGGATTCAATTTTT
Source organism: Cryptotis parvus (assembly GCA_021461705.1). Classification (NCBI taxonomy): domain Eukaryota; kingdom Metazoa; phylum Chordata; class Mammalia; order Eulipotyphla; family Soricidae; genus Cryptotis; species Cryptotis parvus. The sequence goes on from JAJIBD010027000.1 coordinate 541, forward strand.
GGATCCATTTTGTCACTCTCTGTCTCTTAACTGCTGCATTTAGACCATTGACATTGAGAGAGATTATTGTCATGGGATTGTGTGCCATCTTTCTGTATAGGTTGGTTGTTCTTTTGGGTTATGTCTCGTCTTAGAGTAGATCTTTCAGTCCTTCTTTTAACGTTGGTTTTGATTTTACAAAGTTCCTAAGCTGTTGTTTATCCAAGAAGTTGTATATCTGTCCTTCAAATCTGAGTGAGAGTTTAGCTGGATAAAGAATTCTTGCTGAGGCATTCATTTCATTAAGTTTTTTTACTATATCCCACCACTGCCTTCGGGCTTGGAGGGTGTCTTCTGAGAAGTCTGCTGAAAGTCGAATGGATGCTCCTTTGTATACAATTTCCTTCTTTGATCTTGCTGCCTGAAGAATTCTGTCTCTGTCTATGGCATCCATTACTTTGACTAGGATGTGTCTTGGGGTCTTTCTATTGGGGTCTCTTCTTGCTGGTATGTGTCGGGCTTCTTGGATCTGGATGCCTTCCTTCTTTAACTCAGGGAACTTTACAGCCAGGATGTTTTTAACTGTTTTACTTTCCTTGGGGTTACTTTCCTGTCCCTCTGGGACGCCGATGATTCTTATGTTGTTCCACCTGGCTTCATCCCATTGTTCTCTGTTCCATTGTTGATCCATTTTCTGGTCTTTTTTCCATCTTATGTAGTTCTCTGAGTGCTTTCTGCAGCTCATCTTCAGTCTCACTAATTCTCTCTTCCGCTGCCGTCATCCTACTTTTGAGAGCCCCTATTGTGTTTTTCATTTCATCTACTGAGTTTTTAAATGATGATATTTCTATTTGCATGGTTTTCATTTCTGATCTCATTTCCTCCCATAAATTATTGACTGCCCTTTCAATTGCTTCGTTTATGTTCTCCTGTATTTCATTGGACATCTGCTCCATTTTTTCGTTGAGCTCCTTAAACATCCTACCAATTTCTTCTCTAATTTTGTCAGAGAGATCTTGCACATCTGTATTCTTTTTTGAGCCTTCAGGGTCGATTCCTTCATCTGTTCTTCGAGCTGGGGATCTGCGTTGTTTCCCCATGGTGTTGCGGTGTTCAAGGATAGATTCTTCTAGTGTACTGTTTCTTTTTTTTTGAGGGTATTACCCCTCCCTTGGTGTTGAATTTCCTAGTTTTTGTATTAATAAGAAGTCGCTTGAGCGGCCTCCCTCCCCTGCCGGCACACCCAAGGGAGTATACCTGAGGTGCAGACAGGCCCTTGTGAGAGTTCAAAATGTCCGTTTACTTCCACGTCTGCTCAGACTTCTGGTGGTTGTAGTTCCACCCTTCTGCCGAGGCCTGGGGCTCTACCACAGTCCCAGGTGCCCGCCCGGCCAGGAGCACAACCCACAACCCAGGGAGTATACCTGAGGCAGGGACCAGTATAATATTATTTATTAACTGTAAAGGTCAGGAATGATTTGCTGGGTTTTGGTTGGAGAGGCAGGGTAGAAGGAATCAAAGTCTGGACCTTGTGCCTTCAAGACATGTGCTTTACTACATGATGCAAATTCCCCCCCGAAAAATTATTAAAGGAATATATATATGTGTATATATATATATATATATATATATTTTTTTTTTTTTGCCAAGGCATCGAAAATCAGATGGGCTGGACATGTAATGCAATTTGGAGACAACTGCTGGACTAGAGCCATTACCGATTGGATCACATGTGACGTCAAAAGATCACGTGGCTTCCCACCTACAAGATGGTCGGACTTCCTTGTCAAGACCCTGAAGGAACAGTTTGAGGCTCTTCATATTCATGAATCAAACAGATCCCATTGGGCTACATTGGCACGTGATAGGATCCAATGGAAATGTTACTGGTGCCCTCTCGAGAAATATTGATGAATAATAAGGGATTCAAGTGATTCAAGTGATATATGTTACTTTATAAAATATATTTCGATATATTTCCAGAGGCCCCATTCACTCTCAATGGAACAAACATCTCTGAATGCAGCAGTTATGTGTACCTAGGTAGAGAAGTCAACGTGATGAACGACCTAAAACCTGAGCTGTGCAGGGAGGAAGAGAGCGGCATGGAATGCCTTCAAAGGCATGGAAGAAATAGCTAAAAGGACAAAGAACCTCTGGCTCCGGGCACATCTCTTGGACTCCACCGTTCTCCCTGCATTAACATACGCCTCAGAGACATGGGCCCTAAGAAAGCAGGATGAGAATGCTATTTGGGTCTCCCAGAGAGGAATTGAAAGAGCTATGCTTGGGATATCACGCCTTACTCAAATGAAAGAAGGAATCTGGAGTTCCAACCTCTGTTGCTAATCCAGAATCAGGGACCCTGTCTCATTTGCCAAGGCAACGAAAATCAGATGGGCTGGACATGTAATGAGATTTGGAGACAACCACTGGACTAGAAACATTACTGAATGGATCCTACATGATGTCAAAAGATCATGTGGCCACCCACCTACAAGATGGTCAGACTTCTTCATCAAGAACCTGAATGAATAGTTTGAACCAAGCAGATGCCATTGGGCTACACTGGCACGTGATAGGGTCAAATGGAAATATTACTGGTGCCCGCTGGAGGAATTGATGAATAACAGGATGTTAAGTGATCAAGTGATTTCAATGACAGATTTTAATTTGAAATATAAATATGCTACCCTTGCCATGCTATTTTCCACTATTACTTTCATAACCACATATGTAACATAACATCAAAACTATAAAATATAAAAATGACCCATTAAACATAGTTTCAATATAAGTAGGAATAATCTTTATATTAAGATTTGGAATAGAAATTTAAAAGTTCGGATACACAATTTAGTGAAATAAAAATTCGTTGTTCTTTCTGCCTAAATGAGTGGTAAAAATTAAACTATTTTAGGATAGTATGTATCATATTACAATGTTTTATATTAAGGGTTTTATAACTTACTTCAGTTAATTTAATATAAGCTAATTTTCTTTGACATGCAATATCAATTGGAATGTTCAAGAATTACAGGAAAACTACCAAAAATTCTGCATCCACATAGGACTACAAAGAAAAACCACAGTTTTTGTGATCGTGCAATAACACAACGAGAAATCTATTAACCATAATTGTTGAACTCATTTATATGCTTTTCCTACGGTAAAAAAAAATGTTCAATCTGAGAGCTAAATGCTAGATGAGGAAAACTTAGAATAGTGAATAACTTCAGAAGCGTAAGCTCTTTTAAAATTCATGTTAACTAATGACATGCCTACAAATATTTTTTCGCCTATGTAAGGTGTCATAGATCCAAAGCAATCTCTTGCAAGTGCCTGATGTAATGAAAGTAAATTTCATTTAATAAAGCAGCTTCAAGAAAGCTTAGCAAAGGTGAATCTTTGTATTTCCACTACTTCAGAAAGATGTATTTTGGAAAGAATATGGAATGTATTTTGCTACTTAGAAAAATCTACAGCAAAGTAAATTTAAGGCATGAATATACTAATTTTCTACTTGTCAATCAAGAGTAAATTTATTGTCTGATTAACACAAGCAGTGATTTGCAGAAAGAGCTACTCTAGGATTCTTTAAAATGTATTCCGATACTGAATTTTATAATTCTTTGGTGGAATGTTAATTATTTGCAATAGACATATGTAACCAATACGAATGGAAAACAAGGTAATAAATGGAATATAGTCATACACAAAAGCAAAGAAAGAGCTATGAAGTGCTTCTGCACTTATATGAAGCATTTGAAAGTAAAATTAAAGATAAGGCATAGTATTTTTCTCCAAAAATTCTTATTACCTTTACATGTAACAATTACTTCTTCTCCAAAGAGTTTTGTACCCACATCATTAGGTGATCTTCATACTATTGATATAATTCTATGAACATGTAATATATTGGTATATTTTGTGAGATTCCAAAGACCAATAGTGATTTTCCTTTCACCACTTAATTGGTAATACATTGAATAAATAAATATAAATAAATAAATTAATAAATAAACTCAAGTTAAATAAATTATTCCCTTTAAGCTTGCAATATTAATGGGATGATATGTTTAACATAGTGAAGAGATTTAATTGAATTTCAACGTGGTTGAATCATTTTTTATATTCTTGGTAAAAGTGTACTCTATTTGCTAGAGAGATTTGTAAATTAATGATCTCTGAAATCATGAAGATGGGAAATATAAAACTCAGTTTTATATAAGATTTCCAGTGTCACCCTAAAGTTTTCAAGGTATTTTATTTTAGTGAAAGGAAATCTATCTGATGATAGTCTTCTGGATCCAGGAGTATATAAAAATATGCAGAAGAGTTCCTAGATAGTATAGACATGCCTTCCAGATTATAGTGTCATTGAATGTTAAACGGGTCATTCTCTGTAAGCATGTCTACTTCTGGGTTATAGGGTTCATGGCAAGATTTGGGAATTTCATGATCACTAGGAAATTGCCTCAGCAATATGTTTCATGATAGATTAATGGAGAAAAATATATATTCATTGTGATGTCATAGCTGGCAGACATTAGCTATCAAGGAAAAGCAAATATACATTCTGAATAAATGCTATATTGGTGAATAACAATGATGAAATTGATGCCATGATTGCTTCCTTTCCAATTTATTGTGTAAATTATTTGAAGTTGAATAAGGCATTATTTATATATATTTCAGAGGTGATTTGGATATTAAGCTTACTAAGACATGTGCAAACAAACTAAGAAATAATTTGCAATGTGATACAATACAACGCTCTGATTACATTCTAACTATTTTCATTCTGAAGCTTAATTCCTAATGTGACACTGCTATGGAGACCCTCCTGTGAATTTACCTTCTATGATGACGGTTTTAATAATTAATGAATCCATTAGTGTTGACACCTAATCCAATAGCAGTTTTGCCTTTTATACAACATGGGAGTTAGTTTGTATAATAGGGCACCTACCTACCTGGGTTTGATTTCTAACAATACAGAGAACCTTGAAAATTTTAGGGTGAGACTTTCCAACCTGCAAAACACTGTTGTGTGGTCCTGTAGATCTGCCAAAAACTGAATAAAAATCAAACATTTCCAGGTATGTCCTGTGTCCAGGTTCCCATCCAAATACATTTTTCAAAAGACACTAGAGTTTAGTATCTCTCCCATAAACATTTCAAGTGAAAACACCATCTCAAACCAATCAGTAAGATAAATCTTACAAGAGTCCATTTTCTTGGAAACCCTATTTTGATTTCGTGACTTCTAGAAACATATAAAAAAAACTTAGTTGTTAAAGTTACTTGACCTTTGTTTTTATTTTTAAGTAAACTAACTTACTGGAGATATATAATATTTACTCTTATAGCAGGAATCTAAACAAGAAGTGCAAAAGGATACAGGGAATCATCTAGAGAACTTTGAGTATAAGAATGTTTTTTAATAGCATCTGAAGGACAAGATGAACAGAAATCATAATGGGTATATAGGCCTCATTAAAATTGCATTCTTTTTCTCTAAAAATAATGTTGAAATAATAAGAAGACAAGTCACACAGTAGTAGAAATATTTGTAAAAGGTTCTTTTGTTAAGTGACTGCTAGCCAAACCATGTAAAGTACTTTCAAAGCCAATAAGAAGAAAACAAACAAGTGAGATTTTTTCTTAAATGTACCAAAGAACTTAGCAGACACAATACAAGAGTCCAGAAAGACATTCACTTGGCTATCATACACACAAATTGATGTTCTATATCCTATCTCACCTGAAATTTTTAAAGTTGTTTCATAGCACCTGTATTAGATTACCATAAATCAGGACTAAGAACAATATCCAATAGTCAAAATTAAGAAAATCTGTGACTAGTGATGGAGATAGAGCTCCAAAATAGCACAAATATTTCTGTAGCTCCTTCTCTGTAGATATATTTCTATAGCTATTTCCATAGCTCTCATTTGTGAGCTCCTGATTGTGATCCCCAGAACAGTGAAATGAAAGGAAACAAAAACCATCACATGTTCTTTGTTTAATTGCAATCCAGTGAGGCTACTCTAAGTCGACAGGAGCTAAACTTTGTGACCACAAAAAACTTGCATTTGAATAAAAAGTCATGTTTATTGTAAATGCCCAAATTAGGATGTACCAAACTGTTCTCAGGTACATTCATTGTAAGTGAATTGTACTATAGTAGCAATGTAATATTTTTTTGAAAATAAGTGTTATCAAATCATTAGGAGATGAGGAAAATTTTATAAAGAATTACTGTTAATAAAAGTCTAAGAAAGCTATATGGTGTATTAAGCTTGAAACTATTGATTTTTATTTTTGTTGCTGTTGTTGCTTTTTGGGTCACACCTTGCAATATTCAGGGAGTTACTCCTTGCTCTTCACTCAAGGTTTACTCCTAGAGGTGCTCGGGGACCATATGGAATGCCGGGAAATTGAACCTGAGTCGGCTCTGTGCAAGGCAAATGCCTTACCCACTGTGCTATTGCTCTGGCCCCAAAACTATTGACTTTTAAACAAAGGTGTGGAAATTGTGGAGACCTTAAAATCATGCATTATACTTTTTTAGAACAGGGTTGAGTATATAAAGTATAGAAAATGTTTAACTCCCGCCAGTCCCCCCCCCCGTCTCCTTCCGTCATCACACAGCGGTCAAGCATGACTTCTTTAAGTCCCAGGGGCTTCCCAATCTATTACACATATATATATGAATATTATTTATTATTACATAAACTGTTATGTAATTAAGTTTGTTGCAGTGCTATTTACAATGACCATCCTCTGGAAACAAGACCAATGTTCAGTGATCGGTAAGAAATTTAGAATATATACTCACTGTGGAATACAGGTCAGGTGTGAACAAAAGAAAAATAATGCCATCTGTTGCCAACTGGGATCCAGTTAGAGGAGAACAGCTTAAGTGAATGTAATATACAAAAAAGCAAAGGTACCAAAAGTACCAATGGTAATAAACCCTTAGCCTTTGGCAACAAAGCTAAGATTAACAGTGGGTTGAGGAAAGGAGGAATAGACTAGATGTGATGAGAGAACAGTATTGGAAGATCATGAGCACTTTGGTGATGATGAGCACTTTGGTGATAATGGCTGTGAATCAACTTTTTTGCAAAGAAAACATGAATTTTTAACACTGTTGCCAACAATTTGCTTCCAGTATAATAAAAGTCAGAGTTAAAGTCACGGGGCTTCCATGGAGATGGAGCTGGGGTCCCTCTCCCCCCACCTCTGTGCATTATGGGAGGCCCCTGCCCAAAAACTGCTCTGGAACTGTCGGCTGCAATTCAGATCACTGACACACGGGACAGAGCTGCTGCGGGCCGCTCCTGTAGAGGGTGGCATTGGTACATCAAATTAGTAGAAACCAACCACGTTCCAGAAATTCAGATGGTCAATGCAAGAACAGAAATAGACCAGATTAGCCTATAAAGTAAACCCCAACCTAAACCCTAAACCCCACCCAGGACCGTTTCATGAAGCTCAGTGCCCTCCTCCAGTACACAGTGGACCTGAAGACCTGTCCTGTTATAATTACTCTAAACACTGAGGAGGAGTAAAGAATGAGAGGACACTGCTTGTAGCCTGAAAGCAGACTGAGACTCTGGGATAAATTCAGAGCCAAGGCAGACCCTGACAAGCTATCTGTGGTGTATTCGATATGCCAAACAACAGTAACAATAATGAACCTCTTTCCCAATGAATGGAGATGTTACTGGCACCGCTTGAGCAAATCAATGAAGAACAGGAAGACAGATGATACAAGTCATAATAGAAGTATAAGTAAAGTTTATAAACTCATGTGAATGACAACAATTAATGATGTGCATACCAAGGTTATTTCTTTGTTTTTCTTGTAGTTTGAAACTATGATACACTTCACTTTGTATGTCCTGGCAATTGTTCCTTTGGGATCATTGATTATCGTTAAAATATGAAAGGATGCATTTTACATGATGCTTCTATCAGATTTTGCTTTATAATTATGCTTAAACTTTAAAATTCTGTTGTAATAAATTTAGGGCAAATAATGTTTTTTTGCAAATTAACCATTCATAAACTTTCAACATTTGGGTGAAGATATCAGCTGGGCACAGAGAGAGCAAGTAGCAGCTCTGCCCCCATGTGTGTGAGTCTCTCATAATTCCTCATTCCCCATAAACTCTCCAGTTTGATGCGAATAGAATGATTGTTGAAGTGTACAAATGAGAATGATCCTGAAAGGACCTGGTGCTAAAATACATTGAGTCTAAGATTAAACCACAGCGGCAGAGCCACCGTGTGCCTGTGCAGCCAGGGATCTGGAGTCTCTTTCTTGCGGCAGTTGGCTATGGTGGCTGGAACTCAGACTCACACCCACTGAGCCTGGAGGCTGGGGACTGGGTGGAGGCCCAATCCTTGCTCCGAGTCCAGCAGGTGCGGCCGCTTGCATGGCGAGCAGGCCCTAGGAGCTATGTAGAACACGACCAGGCACTGGCTGAGCCTTTTGCTTTTCCCCTTAGGAACTCCATAGGGCTGCTCACCATGAGGCCAAGCTGTGCAGCCATGGATTATTGTGATACATTTGTTTAAATGTTAAAGCCAGTAGTATTCTCAGAATACTTATTTTATATAAAACCACACAAATATTAACCAAAACTTGCTGCCTATTTATATCCATATATCTCAACACAAATATAAAACAAATTTTGAGTGGACACAGAGAGATATAACCATGGCTACATTACTTTCCTTACACACAGGTAACCAGGTTTTAATACAGTGTACCTCATATGATCACATAAGGATTGCAGAAGTGATACCTGAACACAGACAAGAGTAAGTCCTGAGATAGTCCATGCCCAAATAACCGCCCCAAAATCTAGAAAAAAATACATATATGAAAACAATTCACAATAATAAATATTGAAATGCTACTATAAATAAATATTGAAATTCAAATGTTCTTGAATTTGATTGTAAGTTTCACTTAGGAATATATTCCAATTACCTCTTTGTTTTCTCATTTAAAATAATGGTGCAGATTTATGTGATTATAGCCATTTTCAAGGTCAGAATCTACAGCTCGACAGAGCCCCTCCCAAGAAAGAAGCCCATTTTAAACCCAGGTATTCAGGTCATTGCTGCTAAACTCACCAGGCCTTTGTGGAGTTGGAGCTGGGACTCTTTCCCCAAACTCCGTCCCCTCCAGAAGGCCTGGTGGCCAGTCCCTGAACTGTTTCCGGTGCTATTGGCCATGATCCAGAGACTCAGACACACAGCAGAGCTGCTGCCTACTCTCCAGTGGCCCATTTACTGCTGCCTGATATAACTACTTGAGAGTAGTTGAGTATTGTGAGTGTACAGTGATATATCAAGAGTACTTTTTTTGAGAGAGAGTTGGGTCATACCTAGCTGTGTTCAACTATTATTCCTGATGCTATGCCTAGAGATCATTCATCACTCCTAGTAGGAACAGGGGAACCATATGTGGTGCCAGGTATAAAACCATGCCATTCTTATTCAAGGAGAATGTTTTGCAGACTGTTTTATATCTCGGGTCCCCACAATCAAAAGATTTTAAGTGTTATGCTATTAATAAGTATTTTAATTATTCTTTATTCCTAGTTTTTACAAACTTGCTGCAGTCATTTATTTATTGACTGATTTTTCTCCTTAGTTGAATATAACATTCACCATTTATATATAAAAGAATGCTAAATGGATCATATAATGGCATGAGACTAGAAAGATGCTATTTCATTTTAAATATTACTAAGAAGCTTGTAAATGGATACATAGATGATAGAAAGAAGAGTGACATATCACATAAATATTATGACAATGTGTATCACAATATACATAAGAATATGAGTAATAGCGGCCCGAGTGATAGCACAGCAGGTAGGGCATTTGCCTTAACCTGGGCAACCCCATTAGATCTCAGCATCCCATATGGTCCCCCAAGCACTACCAGGAGTAATTCCTGAGCGAAGAGTCAGGAGTAACCCTGAGCATCACCGGTGTGACCCAAAAAGCAAAAAAAAAAAAAAAAAAAGGAAAAAGAAAAAGAAAAGAATATGAGTAATATAGACTAAGACAGAACAACTTTGTTTTTCAAGATGGTAAACATTAGATTTGAAAACCATCTGGTGTTTGTCATTCCTATTCATTTTTAACAATATGGCACAAAAACAGTAGCATACAATGAAAGATGAATCTTCACTACTAATTACTGATAAATAATATGCTAATGCAGATGTTATATTATTTGAATTAGTATTAAGTACATTCAAGTATTCAATTTTGACATAACTATATGAAACTTTCATCATTTATAAGTGAATATAAATATAAACATAAATAATATACATTTATATATATAAACATATCTGGGGCAGTGATATAGTACAATAGGTAGAAAACTTACTATATATTATGTACATAAATATATGTATGTATAAAACCTATCTAGGGGCTAGTGATATAGTAAAATGGGTAGATAAAATACTTTGCAAGTAGCTGACCAGGATTCAAAACTCAACACAAACTTGATCCCTTGAGCTCCTCCAGGAACAATCCCTGAGCACAGAACCAGGAGTAACAGTGAGCACCATCAGATATGGCTTAAAACGACATAAGAGATCATTTAAGTGATTTTTTCTGACAGTAGTTACACACATTTAAATTTTGTACACAGACATTTCAAGAAATTAAATTTCTGTTAAAGTTTCAGAGATAAAGTATATTTCAAACAAGAACCTACAAAAAGAGTTGTGTAATTATAGTGGATAAGAGTCTTGTTTGCCAATCAAATAACATTTGGTGAACATCCCAAATATTGCAGCCTCAGTTGGCAAAACCAATTTTTTTATCAGTAGAAAGGAAGAAAATGACATCCTCAATGTAAACAGGGTGAGATTAAAAAAGAGAGAGAGAGAATTCCATTTTCAAAGATATTATGAGCTGCAGAATAGTAGATGATAATACATATTTTGTGGCTTGCTTCTCAAAGAATAAATGGGGCTGGTACAGTGTTTGCCTTGCCCAAGCCCACTAGGGTTTGATCCCTGGCATCCCATATGGTTACCTGAGCACACCAGGAGTAATACCTGAAAGAAAAGCCAGAAGTAAGTCCTAGGTATCTCCGTATGTAGCTGCCAAATAAAACAAAATGAAACAAATCAATGAATTGCCAAGTAATTAAAATTATAATGAGAGTAATTTCATTAAACTGAGTTCTTGTCAATGCATTGTACATACTCTTCATACAAACACATAAACATCATATATGTATATGTACACATTTATATATATTTACCAATGTATATATAAATAATAACATATGCATCATAAATGTATATAAATAAAATATATATAAATAATAAATACATATACATATATGTATACATATATATGATATATGTGCATACATGTACACACATATATATGTATATATGTGTGTGTATATATATATAATATATATATATATATATATATATATATATATATATATATTGTACACAGGCTCTCAAGAGATACTCAGGAGGCCCGGGAGCCCACCCAATGTTACTTAACCTTTTAGATCTACAGTTCCATGCAAAGAACCAAAAACCCAGTACTACTGGGAACTTGAGGTGAAGAAAAAGTCCTTTTGACTCGTGCTTTTGAAATAGTAGTAATATTTCCCAGAGAGTAATTTTAGTAATTTAATATTTTGAGTTTTAGGGCTACATATATAAACATAGTACTTTTATGAGCATTAAACTGTCAAATGTTCATTGTATGTTAGATTAGAGTAGTACTACCTATTATAAATTGCTTCAATTTTAAAATTATATTAAAAGATAAGTACTGCAGCAGGTCATAATGTGAACCTTAATGTTACTAATAAATAGGAAAATGACTCATTCTTTATATCCTTTGAAATACCTATAATGCTCATTGAACATGAAAATTTTTGAATATTCATTGACTAGATAATCCTTACATAATATCTAAATCATATATAAAGCAGGTTTATCTATTTACTTTGTATTTTCAAAAGTCCATAGTATTCAACTTTGACTCATATATATTCTGTGCCATTTACATAACTCCACATATGTTCTTGTTTTATTTTTTTTTTCAACTCTCTGCCAACCTATTAGAGTAAGCATGGTCTGGCATTCATTAAGGTGTGTGATCTTTAGTAGTAATCTTAGAAACAACACCAACATCTGTCAACTTTTCTTATGCTTGCAGCAGAGATATGGCTTGCGTGCCCTCATGTCCCAGAGGGTTTCCCAAAGAGGCCTGAGTGTCTTATGAACAGTTGGTGCTTTGCTCTGAGAATGTTTTCCAAGTTCAGAATCCTTATTAGAGGAAAAAAAACAAGAGGCTTAGGAAACAGATGTTCACTTGAGTGGGAAGAATGGATAATAGACATACCCATGAATCAGAGAGGATATTTACAAGAAAGAAAAGTAAACATTTGCCTCTATATTACCATATTTTAACACAATGGTATAATCAAACTTTAAACTTTAGTCAAAAGAAGACAGAACACTCTCTTATTTTATCTGTGATATAGCCTAAAAAATTATAGGATGTTAAGAAGCTCAAATTTTCTTTAAAATATATAATAAGATATTCTCTTCAGGAATCTGACACAATATTATCAGGAGTGTTTACATGGTGCATTCTAATTATTCCTTGCCCCTGCCCACAGACATTCCATTTTGAGTTAAATTTTGCAAGTTCCAGTCAATATATTTTATCTTCGTAGAATTAACAATTTTTGGCAGAAATTATTTTAAGTAATATGAACCAACTTATATTTAAAATAAGTATTTAGGTCATATACAACAATAAGGAACAATGGCTTGATAATGAATGTTTTTTTATGATTTAGTGACAATATAATAATGCTTTGAATGTAGTGAATATTTTCACTTTAAATATATATATATATTGTGAGGATAACAGTGTAAAGATATTTTATACAAAGATAAATAAAAATATGACCATTCTATGCATCTAACTAGGGTGTGACTTTACCGTGCTTATTTATTATAACTGTCTATTTCTCACAAAATACAGTGCATAAAACAATAGCTATTGCTAAAAGCTGTTATTTGATGCAACTAAATTAACTTATATAAATATGAAGTATTAAAAATAAATTTTAGTAAAGAGACTATAGAGGCTATGCATAGGAAAAGAATTCCTGGAGTACTCTAATTTCAAAACCAATTTAGATTACAAAATAAATGTTAAAAATATATGCATTATTTCTTGATAGGTTCTTCGTAAAATAGATCATGACCATTAATTTGTAACACATCATTGCATATCTAAATCGAAACTATGATTGGCTATATAATCTTTGAAATCATATATAAGTGGTGTCTGATGTGTTAATATCTCATTTCAATATAATTATTCCTCTATCAATAACATATGCCATAAACCCTTCATCCTCTTGTTTTAAAATGCATGCTCACTCTTATACTCTTAGACATTTAAGTTGTTACTAATTATTGTTTATTGAAAATAGTCATTCACATAGCATCCTTGGAATGTCTCCTTAACAAGTATTGAACTTCTGTAGATTACACAATTAGTAGTAGAATTGTCTCATCATATTTTAATTACTGGTTCTGATTGAGTGGCTAATAAGCATTGACAAATATACATTTTAATAACAAATTGAATGCAGTTTATTCACAACCTTACTATTGATTCATCTGTTTTTCTAAAATAAACTGAAGTTTGTGTAATTATGCTCAAGATTCCACTATTTATATTTTCCTAATAATGGCTTCATACTTCAACCACCCAAATAACTTTCTATGCAACTTTTTTTGTTTTTACAATGGGTTGTACAAGATAAATCTAGTGCCGTTGTCCTTTAGTTATTTTTTCTCTCAACTTGCATAAACACCTTATAATTTATTTCTACTTTTATACTTACTATAGCATATGCATTTCACTATTATAAAATACTATGGTATTAAATCAAAGTATTTAATATGTCAAAGCTCCTCCAAAGCAGCGCTGAGAATTCAAAATATTTTAATCTTATCATCTTCTTCATACATTTTTTAAAATTTCTGACCAACATGGTGATTGAACTCTTAAATTTAATTATAATAAATGAGACACAATGAATGCCCATTCAGAAACTGTGAAATATAACTCTTTCGTTAAAAAATTTTTATCTGATTTTTATAAAAACCTTGCTCACTCAATTATTTTATTTAATTATCACGCAACTTTAAACATTTCCTAGAATATAATTCAATTTGAAACAAGCTTATATCAGTCCTTCCCTTCCCCATAGCACTATTCTTCCCGCAGTGGACATTCATTTTTTGCATATATGTTAAGTATTCTAAGTTATAATATCCCTAAGCCTAAAATGTGTTCTCTTTAAATAAAGGTTTGTACTGCTAACATTTTTTTTTACCTTTCTATATCAAGCCATGTTTTTGACCTTTTTTTTCCCACAATGTAAAGTCATTTTTAGTCAGAGTTCTTCGCAGAGAGTAATTGCTTGGTATTGTAAATAGCAGTTCTACGGAAATATCAAAAAGCATTTTTATACCAACTTGTCATGGTAAAATATCTAGTTTGAGACTAGTCTTTATGTATTCTAATACTCACAATAATATGAACTGGCAAATCAAGTGATGAAGCTTGTGACCTCAAGAAAATCCCCTCAAGAAAATACGTCATTGAATAGATAATTGTAGTATTTGATATTAGAATCAGGGCATCATTTCATATAGCATTTAATAAAGTACATATAAAATAAATTAATATGATTAAATTAAATATACATGTGATGAAAAAACTAATTATATCACTTGATCACCTGACATCCCATTATTCGATTTCTTGAGCGACTGCCAGTAACATCTCCATTGGACCCTATCAAATGCCACTGTAGCCCAATGGCATCTGGTTGCTTCAGGAATATGAAGAGCCTCAAACTATTCATTCAGGGTCTTGACGAAGAAGTCTGACCATCTTGTAGGTGGGTGGCCACATGATCTTTTGACATCCCGTGGGATCCAGTCCGTAATGGCTCTAGTCCAGAAGTCATCTCCAAATCACATTACATGTCCAGCACATCTGATTTTCGATGTCTTGGCAAATGAGACAGATAAAAAAAGATCTATGTATATTTATATGTTTTACATATGTATATGCGATTAACATTTCAGGAACTAATGGGACAATTTTTGCCACAGTTAAGGGGATTAATATGTGTTACATTTTTCAGAAAAATCCCTTAAAGGATAAACAATAAGAAATAGCTCTCATTTAAAAAATTCATTTTTAAAGCACACTTAAAAATAAATTAATAATGATTAAATTAAACATACATGTGATGAAAAATCTGGTTATATATAAATATATAGCTTTTATATATGTAATATATGTGTATGCATATTTGTTTAAACTTTCAGGAACTAATGGGACATTTTTGCCACAGTTAAGGGGATTACTATGTGTGAAATTTTTCATAAAATTCCTTAAAGGATAAACAAAAGGAAGAGCTTTCATTTGAAATCTGTATTTGCATAATTACTGTAAAATGACAATTTTACATGAAAAACAGAAGCCAGAAATGTTTCAAAAACTCATTTGTATAATACATGCAAATGTACTTGTTCTGCATGGCTAAGCCAATAGCAACAATTTTGAAAATATTTACCTTGAATTGTCAACAACAGAAATAACAATTTGCAAGCATAATAAAAAAATACAAAAGTCACCTTATCTGTTGATAGGTGCAATCACTTGTCATTACTATTTATATATATATACATATATACATATGTATATGTATATAGAGATGACAGACGTAGTATATACATATATATGTATATACTACGCCTGAGGCCTATGTACAAAGCATGATAATTAATATATGTCAAAGGGCCTAGAAAGTATAAGTAGGACCTTAATGCAATATAAACACATATCTAAAACGAAATATCTTCACCCAATGGATGAAATGGAAATTTCATTTTTCAGAGATTAGAACTGCCAGAGGAAAAAGAGCATATATTTCTGCTTAATTTTTTCTGCATTAACTGAATGCAGACCATAGATTATATATTATATTAACAAATGGTCCTCCACTAATAAAAATGACAATTGCATTTGAAATAACAGAAGAGAAACATACATATACATTTTAAAACCTTTACATCTTCATTAATTTCTTTTTTTTAAGTATTTTATTATACCACCATGAGATATACAAATAAAAAGATATACAATGAAAAAAGTTCATGTTTGGGTTTTGGTCATACAGTGTTCCAGCACCCGTCCCTCCACCAGTGCCCATCTCCCACCACCAACATCCCCGGTTCCCCCCCCCTTCCCCAGCCCATCTCCATGGCAGGTTCTTTATTTCTTTCCATTTCTCTCTCTTTCTCTTTTCATTCCCTTCCAGACTATGGATTACAGAACATACATTAAAAGGTTGTCATGTGTATCTTTTTGCCTCTATTTAATGCTCAGTTCTAGGTTGGCATTAGTACCCTCGACAATTATTAGCACCCTGTTCCATTTTCTGTCTTACCTAACCTCTGACTCCCACACGTTTGTGATAATTTCCACCTTTGACAAGACCTCCTGATATATGTTTCACTTGACCTTGGATATTGGTATCATAATATGTACATATATATTTATGCCATGCAGATAAATGCAGTCATTCTGTATCTGTCTCTCTCCTTCTGGCTAATTTAGCACAACATAATCTTCTCCATGTCCATCCATTTATAGGCAAATTTTATAACTTCATTTTTCTTAACAGCTGCATAGTATTCCATTGTGTAGATGCACCAAAGCTTCTTTATCCAGTCATCGATTTTCGGGCACTCTGGTTGCTTCCAGATTCTGGCTATTGTGAATAGTGCTGCTCTGAACATAAAAGTAGGGCGTGGTGTTTCCGCTGCGTATTTTTGGTTTCCCAGAGTAGATTCCCAGGAATGGTATGGCTGGGTCAAATGGGAGTTCAATTTCTAGTCTTTGGAGGAATGTCCATATTGTTTTCCAGAAAGGCTGTACCAGCCGGCATTCCCACCAACAATGGATGAGTGTCCCCTTTTCCCCACATCCACGCCAGCACTTGTTGTTCTTGCTCTTTTGAATATGTGCCAGTCTCTGTGGTGTAAAGTGGTATCTCATTGTTGTTTTGATTTGCATCTCTCTGATGATTAGTGATGATGAGCATTTTTTCATGTTTTTTGGCCATTCGAATTTCTTCCTTGCTGAAGTTTCTGTTCATTTCTTCTCCCCATTTTTTGATGGGGTTGTTTGTTTTCTTCTTGTAAAGTTCTACCAGTGCCTGATATATCCTGGATATTAACCCCTTATCAGATGGGTATTGGGTGAATTTCTTAATCCTAGACCACTGACATGTTGGCTTGACTGACGACCATTTTTAGTGCAAGGCAGTAAAGTGGAGCTATGAGGTCTTAGACCACATAATTGTCCCCACTGAATTCACAGAAAAGTTGTTCTTTACAACTAACCTACATTAAAACTATAACTATCTACAGGTATCATCCAGAAGGAAATTACTAAGACCAAATCTCCCTGCACTGTTTGAGCTACAATTATAACACTGGGCTACATAATCAAATAATATGAGAATTTTTTTTACTTCTATTTGTCAGAAGGCAACAGTTTTTAAATCAATCTTTTTCAGTTGTGTCAGCTTCTGATGGTGCTATTAACTCTTACTGAAATTGCTAAATTCACTTCCTATTCTAATTTCTGCAGTTTTCTTCAAAAAGTAGTTATCGATAGAATGAAACATTTATTTGCCAAGAAGTAATTTATAAGAATGTTGAATCAGTCATATTAAATGGTCTCCACTTCGAGAAGAATTAATGCAGTCCAAGAGGATTTTTGAAACTCTGCAAGACAGATTTTGTGAATCAATTAAGTTGACTGATCATCAATAATTCTAAATGCCATATCGACATTACTAATTGTCTTCTTGATGGAAATAATTGAAAGCCGTGTTTTCTGTTCACTGGAATACAAGGAAACTGACTCATTAATAAATAGCTAGTGACAATTTAACGCTGTATATAAGGAGGCGTTTAGGCACAGAATCTCTCCCCTGTGGCTTCAAAGTTTGACTGTTATCACCCTACATCTTAAACATTCCTGCAATTTTCTGGGACTCTCTTTGAACTGGTAGCCTACAGTTTTCTTGGGACATAAATTCTGTCCCAGTTCTTGAGCTGACTTGCCTAGGTCCATAGTAACTAACAGGTGTAACCTAAAAGGCTTTATGTAAACAAAAAGCCCCCAAAAGACTCAGAGGAAATTAACTAAAGCAATCTTATTTCAGCATCACAAAAAGTCCTAAATTAATTAATCCTTTTCTGAGAAACAAATGGGAATGTTCTAAACAACTTTGGGTATAGCCCAAAAATCAAACTTCAAAAAAAGTAAATTCATAGCTCTAAAATGATCAATCACGTCTCTTTCAAAATAAAATTATCAATTTTGTTATAATATTTTGATTACCCTTTTAAAATTGAGGCATTTTTGTTTCTTGTGTAATTTCAAATTTATGCACATAATAAAGACGTCTGCTTTAAAAAGAGAACTTTAATTTTTAAAAATATGACGAATTCTATTCTTGCCTAAAGTGTTGCTATTGAAATATATAACAAAAACCTGAATTTCACTCCCTTTGAAAATAATATGGTTTGGAAGATAATTCCTAGATTATTTTAGGAATAAAACTGATGTTTTATTCCTAAATCTTAAGAGCATGTTTATTATTATTATTATTATTATTATTATTATTATTATTTTTGCTTTTGGGGTCACACCCGGCAACGCTCAGGGGTTACTCTTGGCTCTGCACTCAGTAATTAAGCCTGGCGGTGCACAGGGAGCCATATGGGATGCTGGGGATCGAAACCAGTTCGGCCACATGCAAGGCAAAGGCCCTACCTGCTGGACTACCGCCTCCAGCCCCAAAAGCATGTTTTTAAATAAGAATTTTCCCTTAACTCTAATTCAGCATTGAATGGATGTTTGACTTTCATTTTATTAGCTCTTAAAAAATATTTCATTAGTATTTCCAAACAATTTTGACATTTTAAGAACTTCAGTTTATTTACTTGATTGTGTTTTTGTTTTGAAAAAGTTGCTAAAAGATTTCTTTTTAGATAAGTATTATATCACAATATAAGTTTCATGAGTACACTTTTCATGTACATCCAATAATTATCACTTGACACACACACCATTGGATATCTATTTCTATCCTCCTGCATTTAAATAAAAAAATAATTAGCCAACTCTCTACAAATATTATATGATAACATATAAAGACTTGATTAAGCAGCAGTATTCTTATTTTTAAATAATATTTTACATGCACAAAAAAAAAAACTACCTGTTTCCTTATGAATTATTAGTGATTAGTCTATTTTGTATGCACAGTTTACTGTTTTCTACTTATCTCTAACCATTCTACTCTTTAAGCATCTATTCCTTTTGTTTTGACTTTCCTTTTTTTAATTTTTTATTTTTACAATTACAAAGATATACAATTAAAAAGTTCATATTTGGGTTTTGGTCATACAGTGTTCCAGCACCCATCCCACCACCAGTGCCCATCTCCCACCACCAACGTCCCCGTTCCCTCCCCTCCCCCAGCCCTCCTCCATGGCAGGTTCTTTATTTCTTTCCTTTCTCTCTCTTTCTCTTTTCCCTCCCCCCCAGACTATGGATTACAGAACATACATTAAAGGGTTATCATGTGTATCTTTTGCCTCTATTTAATGCTCAGTTCTAGGTTGGCATTAGTACCCTCGACAATTGTTAGCACACTGTTCCATTTTCTGTCTTACCTAGCCTCTGACTCCCACACGTTTGTGATAATTTCCACCTTTGACAAGACCTCCTGATATATGTTTCACTTGACCCTGGATGTTGGTATCATAATATGTACATATATATTTATGTTATGCAGATAAATGCAGTCATTCTGTATCTGTCTCTCTCCTTCTGGCTAATTTAGCACAACATAATCTTCTCCATGTCCATCCATTTATAGGCAAATTTTATAACTTCATTTTTCCTAATAGCTGCATAGTATTCCATTGTGTAGATGCACCAAAGCTTCTTTATCCAGTCATCGATTTTCGGGCACTCTGGTTGCTTCCAGATTCTGGCTATTGTGAATAGTGCTGCTATGAACATAAAAGTAGGGATGGTGTTTCCGCTGCGTATTTTTGGTTTCCCAGAGTAGATTCCCAGGAGTGGTATGGCTGGGTCAAATGGGAGTTCAATTTCTAGTCTTTGGAGGAATGTCCATATTGTTTTCCAGAAAGGCTGTACCAGCCGGCATTCCCACCCAACAATGGATGAGTGTCCCCTTTTCCCCACATCCACGCCAGCACTTGTTGTTCTTGCTCTTTTGAATATGTGCCAGTCTCTGTGGTGTAAAGTGGTATCTCATTGTTGTTTTGATTTGCATCTCTCTGATGATTAGTGACGATGAGCATTTTTTCACATGTTTTTTGGCCATTCGAATTTCTTCCTTGTTGAAGTTTCTGTTCATTTCTTCTCCCCATTTTTTGATGGGGTTGTTTGTTTTCTTCTTGTAAAGTTCTACCAGTGCCTGATATATCCTGGATATTAACCCCCTTATCAGATGGGTATTGGGTGAATATTCTTTCCCATTCTGTGGACTGCTTTTGTATCTTAGTCACTGTTCCTTTTGAGGTGCAGAAGCTTTTAGTCTCATGTAGTCCCATATGTTTATCTTTGCTTCTAGTTGCTTTGTTAGTGATGTTTCACCTTTGAAGATGCCTTTAGCTTCAATGTCGTGGAGGGTTTTTCCTATATTTTCTTCAATGTGCTTTATGGATTCAAGTCTGATATTCAGATCTCTAATCCATTTTGATCTGATTTTTGT
>JAJIBD010027004.1:0-38084 GCA_021461705.1 Cryptotis parvus
CAAAGGTATGCTGGTCCAGAGACTCTCACACATGGGGCAGAGCTGTTCCTTGCTCTCCCCCTGTGCACAGCCATTCATGAGGCAGTCGGGAGGCATGGAGGGTTCTATCCCTGGCCCACCACCTCGGCAGAGCCCTCACAACAAGCCAGACCACCCTCCCTCACTCCCACGGGAGCCGCCATTTTCCACTTCTGGACTTCCCTCTCGTCAGAACTCCACCCAGCAGACCAGCCCGTCACAGCGCCGGATCACCGACACCCACCCTGCAGCAGCTTTTCCTCAATCCGGCCCAGGTATGCTGGTCCAGAGACTCTCACACATGGGGCAGAGCTGTTCCTTGCTCTACCTGTGCACAGCCATTCATGAGGCAGTCGGGGAGGCATGGCAGGTTCTAGCCCTGGCCCACCACCTCGGCTGAGCCTCACAACAAGCCAGACCACCCCTCCTCACTCCACCGGCGCCGCCATTTTCCACTTTTGGACTTCCCTCTCTCGTCAGAACTCCACCCAGCAGACCAGCCCATCACAGCTCCGCACGGCTGCTTGTGGCGCCCGATTCATCAATAAATGCTTTATTTGGAGTTGTTTTAAAGAGTTTGCCTCCCGCTCGACAAGCCTGGCAAGCTTCTCATGTTGTATATGATATGCCAAATTCCAGTAACAATTATATTAGGTCATTCCCATGACCTAATATAATGGTTTGAGGCTCTTTATGTTCCTGTAGCAAAGCCGATGCCCCTGGCTCTACTGGCATGAGACAGGACATATGGAGATATTACTGGTGCCCGCTCTAGGAAATAGATGATCAACGGGAAGATCGTGATCGTGATCGTGATTATCAGACTCGGTAAGTGTTATAGTATTTTTTCCGCTGAATTAAACATTTGTTAGATATGTTTTCTCTTATCATTTTCCATTATTATTGATATTCTATGACTTATTTTATATTTTTCTTGGGATAAAGCAGTGTAATGTTTTATCTGAGAATTGTAGGAGTTGTCATAAATTTTGTAGGGTATTCTAAAACTCTTTGTAAATTGTTCACATCTTTTATATTGAGTATAAAGGTTTAAAAACATATACTCTGACTGAAGGATATTCTACTTAAGCTATAGTTTAAATTAATATTGTAGTCTTTATTACCTAAAATATATTTTATGACAATCATAAATTTAGATTTTGGCTAAGCAAGCAAGGTATAAATGTTAAATGCTAAACAATATAATAAAACTAATTTAACTAATATATTCAGTTTCAAGTCAGATAGCCTCAACCATTAGGAATATGCTTTTGCTTATGGCATTTTCAGTAGGCAAAGTAATATTCATGGGTCAGAAATAGTGTAGTGGGTAGGGCATTTGCCTTGCATATAGCTGACCCAGGCTCAATTTCCATATGGTCCCAGCATCACATATGGTTCCCTGAGCACTGCCGGGAGTAGTTCCTGAGTGTAGAGGCAGCAATAACCCATGAGCATCACCTGGTGTGCCCCTAATAAAAACTAATTTTCCTTAGGTTATCTCAATTGATCCCTCTCAGATTTAAAAAGGTCAATAAAACTGACTATATAAAGCAAAGCCTTGGGATGATGAAGAATTCTGGTGGACAAACTAGTTAGGAGTTGGGCGCATGCAAGTTGACTTGGACTATAATTTCCTAGCTTCATAACCATGCATAAAGCTATATAAATATTCATTCTTTTAGAGTTGCTATTTTTTAGACCATGGAGAGGCTCAGTGGACTGACAGCATGTTTAGGATGTAAGAGAATTCTGCCATTCAATTTCCCACACTGCATATTTCTCTGAGGAATACTGTTATAACTCAATGACAAAACTAAAACAAAATAAACAGTTGCCATTTCCTCATGGATAAGAAGTTTAAAGTAGAGAGGACTGAATGAGATGTTCCACATATACTTATACATGAAAGACTGCAAATCAAAGTGAAGAGGATAATTTTTGACTCACATGGCCATCTGTAGGAAAAAAAATGTTGAGCTGCTTTTATTTAACACTAGAATTAAAGGTTACTTACATGTCAAAACCTTGCCAGACTGTTTATATGTCTGGCCTTTATTTCCCTTTCTGTGTATATGTTTCTATGAAGTGATTGTTAGTCTCTGCATCTCTAAGGCTCATATTTTTACAGTTTTGCTGTTAGAGAAGAACATCCCCACCCCCACACACACACAGAATGGAAACCTGTGGAGTATTCCAACTGTTTGGGCTCTTTGGCAGTTTATGAACCATTGTGTGTGTGTGTGTGTGTGTGTGTGTGTGTGTCTATGTGTTAGGGTAGGGGCAGGAATTTCTAAATTCAGAGTTTAACAAAAATACCAGTCTCTCAGGTTCCAAAGTTGGAAAGTCTTGTACTCCCATTACAAACACACAATTATAAAAGCATTTTCCAAAAGCAAATTGGAAAGGGTCATACTAAAGTGAAATGAGATTAAATAATCACCATTTAGGTGATTATTTAATGGTGAATGCTAGAGCAAAATTAACACTACCTATGTTTCATAAGTATTCTTTGTCATTTGTAGTAGAATTGTATTCTTTCTGAAACTTGTTGTGTTCTTTCTATCATGGCCTTCTCACCTCCAAAAAGTGACTGCCAACAAAGGCAGAATTACAAATTAAGACTATTCTCTAATTTCTACTTATTTCCTCTTTTCTAAAGATTGCTCACTTAAGTCTGTTTGCCTGCAAATATCTCAGACTTCAAAATTATTTTTCTGGTTATTGTAGTTGATGATGCCACTCATTTACTTTTTTTTGTATTTTGGGGCCATATTGTCTTCTTCCTGGTTTTGATCTCAGGGAGCACTTTTGTAGTGCTCAGGGAACCATATATGGTACCTCGATGGGGCCAGGGTTGGTTGCATGCAAGTGCATTATTCACTGTACTATCTCTGACCCCAAAACTACTAAAAATGTTTGGTTTCACTAGTTTTCAAATTTTTGTTGCAAAGATAATTTTATGAATATTGATGAATCCAGAACTGTGTAATTGTGTTTGAATTATAAAGGTCAAGAGTAGTCTGTGTTTGCCTAAATGTGCTCTACCAGTACCTGCTATAGAAGCAGGATGGAGGAGGGAGGAGGGAATCTGGGACATTGGTGGTGGGAAATCTGCACTGGTGGAGGGATGGGTGCTGCAACATTGTATAACTGAAACCCAACCATGAACAACTTTGTAAATGTCTACCCCACGGTATTATAATAAAAAATAAAAATAATAAACAAACAAATTAATTAATGTGCTCTACTTGCTTCTCACCACAGCAACATTTCTCACTCCACCTTTTGTCCTTCCTTCCTATCTCATGCTTTTTTCCTCTGCAGCCTCAAAGGGTCATTAATTTAACCTGGTTTCTGAAAGGTAAGCATGAACTGATACAGAACATGCTTCCCAGGACTTAAAGAAAGTCACTTGGCACATAAACAGGTCATACAGAAGTATGAGTATAATATAATCATGCCAAACTTAAGTGTAAAATGGTAAGAGGTGAAGTCCCTAGCTTCATACTGGGGAAAATGGAAACAAAGTAAATCATTCCTTTCTCTGCAGATGGTCGCATCTCCATTATAGTTAATTCAATATCTCCAAAATTCTATCGAGTATGCTGCTAGAAGTTCATTCTCAAGGAGATTATAACAGAAAAAAACAGTGGTACAAAGTCAAAGATAGAAAACAGTAAAGTATGAAGAAGACTATAGTGAAGAAAGTTATATTTTTAAACTATGGAAGAGGGACTGGAGAGAGAGTATAACCAGTAGGGCATTTGCCTTGCAATGCAACTTACCTGGGTTTGATCCCTAGGACCCCTATGGTCCCCTGAGCCTGCCAGGAATTATCCCTGAGTGCAGAGATAGGAGTAGGTCCTGAGCACTACCCCAGTATAGCACCCTAAAATAAAAACCAGAAAACCTTACGTGAGCAGCAGAAGAGATAGTACAGTGGGTAAGGTATTTGCCTTGATTGATCATTGTCAATCATGGTTTGATCTCTGGCACCACATATGGTAAGGAGAGAATGATCCCTGAGCATAGCCATGTGTGCTCAACTCCTCCCTAATACCCACAAAGAAACGCTGTAGGTTATAGGAAATAGTGAAAACTGTGAGTTTTATCACATTATAGAGGCAGACTTATTTTTCTGTTTTATAATTCAACAAATGAATAATACATTTTCTATACTATTTGGAGTCATCCCCTAAGTTTCTATGGAGTATTTTTCTATCTCAAATGTATTTTTCAATAGTTTTCAGCTATTTTATTCCTCATACAGATTAATTTAATTTAATTGCTAATCTACAGGAGATATCTATTAACAAAGAGGTAAGCTAAAGCAAGCAACTATAGACTTCTAGACTTCTAGGGGCTTCTGATAACATAAATATATCTGGTGGAAGCTGAGCAATCTCTTGTCAAAGGGTATTCTAAACTTTCCTTACTTTCAATTGAAGATAAGATTGTACAAACCCTTTAACCGATTGGCTTCTACATCTATCCTTGGAGAGAAGTAGGACCTGGAAGGGGATTAGTAAGATAACTGATTAGCTCTGTCTCCAAAATTTATCATATGTCCTTTTTAAACAAAATTCCCACCAGCATCTAGAATCAGTCCTGAGAAATGATGGCTTAAGGACCCAGAGGACAGATAGTCACGACACCTTCCTAGAAAATATGTCATATCTAGGGTCCTTGACCAACTCCTTTAACTACATAATTTGATGCATCTCTATCAAACATACCTGCTGTTTCAGAATTAGATCTTACTGTTTTTGTTTTATGTTTATCTCTATTTTAGTAGATACCCATATGTTTAGTTAGCTTAGAAGCCACATTTTCAATTTCAGAAAATCACTGTAAAGGATTGAAATAATTTAAATTTGTGCTATTTGTAATGGTAAATGTAGTAGGAAAGTCATGAGCATGAATCAAGGCATCACTGTATCACTGTCTTCCCATTGTTCATTGATTTGCTTCAGTGGGCACCAGTAACATCTCCATACATCCTGTCACAAGCAAGTGTAATCCAAGGGCATCTGCTTTATCCAGGGACAGGAAGAGCCTCAAACCATTCATCAGATCATGGAATTGAGGTCCAAAATTGTTACTAGTTTTTGGTATAACAAATAAAACACAGGTAGCTTGCCAGGCTCTGCCGTGTAGGTGGTATGCTCTCAGTAGAAGGCTCTCATCTCGAGCATTTACTGATGAAACTTAAAGGGGAAATCAGGTTTTCTCTTGAATGGAGCTCTGAGGAACGAGAGTCTGGATTTTGAGAATGACTGACCGCATGTGTGGGTTGCTATGACTTCTTTCTAGGCTTACTGGTATCAGTTAGAACCTGTCTAGAACTGTATACAATGTATAAATTTGAAAGTTCCTGGGAAGGACCTGATGCAAAAATCAGCATTATCTAAGAATATCACATGGTTGCACGTCAATGGAGCTGTGGGTCTGGCGTGGATGGGCCTCTCTTCCCGGGCAGCTGGCATGGAGCCGGAGGAAAAGTCAGGGCACAAAACTCCACTCCAAGTCCGGCCAGCATGGTCTCTTCCCCGCACATGTGAGCAAACCGTTGGAGCAATGTTGGACTCGGCCAGGGGCTGCCTGAGCCCTTTACCAGGAGGTCAGCTCCGTGGGTTGCTTCCATGTGGGGTTGGCCGAGCAGCGCAGCTGTGGGTCTGAAGTGGATGGGTCTGGATCTCTTTCAGGGTTGCAGATTAGCTGTGGGTGTGGCGTGGGTGGGCCTCTCTTCCAGGGCAGCTGGCATGGAGATGGAGGAAAGGGCAGAGCCCAAATCTCCACTCTGAGTCCAGCCAGCATGGTCTTTCCCCTACACATGTGAGCAAACCCTTGGAGCAATGCTCACATGTGCGGGGGAGAGAATCACTGAATAGATACTTTTTTTTTTTCTTTTTGGGTCCTCCTGCAATGCTCAGGGATTTTTCCTGGCTATGCACTTAGGAATTACTCCTGGCAGTGCTTGGGGGACCATATGGGATGCTAGGGATGGAAACCAGGTTTGCATTGTTCAAGGAAAATGTCCTACCGCTGTGCTATTGCTCGCTCCGGCCCCATAAATACTTTTCTTTAACATGCTTATAATTCAGTTTATAAACTTTGATATTTAAATAGAAACCCACAGTTTTCAAATACCTTCAAAATATATAAATAGTTATCTATTCTACTTTTATTTTATTCTTCTTATGAATGAAGGTCAAAAGTAGAAGAACATATATTGGATAATAGAAAAGAGCTTTGTAGAATTTTTGACAGAAATTATTTTAGAAATAAGGGAGTGGGTTTGCTTCACAAAATTATGTTTCAGTTCAGATTAAAGATGTTAATAATAAACATCAAAAAGCATGATTTTGATGTTTTGTGTTATCAAATGAATTTATCAGAGGCCAGTGTGATAAATGTAGCTGTAGAGCCTTCAAAGAAATATTCAATAAAATATGTTCATATCTCATGTAAAATATTCTAAATATAAACAGATTTGGGGTAATGTAGCTCATGTGTTCAACATAATAACCTATTAATTTTTCCTAGTTCTTAAATAGGGTTAAAGAATTTAGTATATAGGGGCCGGAGCGATAGCCCAGCGGATAAGGCGTTTGCCTTGCACGCTGCCTGCCTCTGCCAGCCTAGGTTCGATCCCCGGCATCCCATATGGTCCCCGAGCACCACCAGGAGTGATTCCTGAGTGCAGAGCCAGGAGAAACCCCTGAGCGTTGCCGGGTATGACCCAAAAAACAATAAAAAAAAGAATTTAGCATATTTGAGCCTTCTACTGAGAGTATACCACCTACATGGCAGAGACTGGCAAGCTACCTGTGTTTTATTTGATATGCCAAAAACCAGTAACAATTATGTACCTCAATTCCATGACCTGAATAATGATTTGAGGCTCTTTCTGTCCCTAGAGGAAGCAGATGCCCTTGGGCTACACTTACTTGCGACAGGATATGGAGATGTTACTGGTGTCTGCTCGAGCAAATCAATGAACAATGGGAAGACAGTGATACAGTGATATGAAC
The DNA here is from genome assembly GCA_021461705.1 of Cryptotis parvus. Taxonomy (NCBI): domain Eukaryota; kingdom Metazoa; phylum Chordata; class Mammalia; order Eulipotyphla; family Soricidae; genus Cryptotis; species Cryptotis parvus. Next base: position 7,056 of record JAJIBD010027004.1, read on the forward strand.
TGTGATAGATTATACATGAAACAAATGATTAATAATGGATGAATGCAGCAAGGGCCAATATTTTAATCTTGCAGAGTAGAAAATTGCAATTTTCTAAAAATTGTTAGGTTAGGTAAAGGTAAGATAAAGAGCTGTAGGTATCTTGATTTTCTGGGCTTTCATTAATTTTTGTATGTGGAGTTGTAAGATCATATTTAAACAGGCCTGCATAATAAAACATGAATAGAGGTAGAAAATAGGAAAGTGATCTGTGTGAATGATTTTGATGAAGTCACTAAAATTCTCCACATCTTGCTTTCCTTCTCCAGAAAGTGAGGGAGTTTTTTATCCAAAAATTTCTTTTGGATATGGTGCTTCCCTAGAATTTTTTTGGAAACTTCAGGGTATTTCCTTTAAATACTTGGCCAATTAGAATGGGGTCCTGTGTATGTGACACTGCTCTAGTCCTAGGTGGCAGGGAGTTATCTGGCTCTGCCCAGGGGACTGTCAGTGCTGTACCTGTGTTCCTGGGGGACCATATGGTGCGAAAAATTCAACTGGTGTCTGAGGCACACGGGGCATGAATCCTAACCTTCTACTACATCTCTGGTCCTCCAAGGCATACTTATTTGTTCTTTCTATTACTGCTAAATCACATATAGAAAGTTAATCTTACTTTGAATAAGACACGAGACATTTATGGCAATGATACTGGAATGAACTAAAACAAAGTACTAAATTTATCCTGCACGAGAAACCTCAAGTGTATATTACTGGTTCCCTGAATAAAGGCTTGCTTTACTAAATACCATTTTGTATTTATAGAGAGAAGGTAAATGAAAATAAATCTATCTGTTTCTGTGTTATACTAATTTTGACAGTTTTTAATACATAGGACTATGGTGTCATGTTAATTTCCATTTGAAAAAAATAAATATTGTCTGTGCGGTATTACTAGTGAATTATTTACAGGGAGTGCTTCAAATAAAAATTTGATGCTTATGTTCACCAGAAATTATTTGATTAGAATACTGTATAAGTGCTTGAAAGTGCAGGCACTCATAAATTTAAATCAGCGTGCATGTAACACAATGTAAACATGAAAAGCATCTCAAGCAATGCATGTTTATTTATGAATTTAGCCTTGCAGATGAATTAACAATAATATTAGAAAACATTACACTCAGTAGAATGCTTTGTTCCCGGAGGCCAGAGCAATAGGACAGCTAGCAGGGATTTTGCCTTACCCAGGTTTGCGGGCAACCCAGGTTCAATCCCTGACACCACACATGGTCTCTCAAGTCCAGTTAGGTGTGATCCCTGGGCTCATAGATGACTCAGGAGATTGTCCTGAGCATTGTTGGGTATGGCTAATTACCCCCAAACACACACACACACACAAACACACACACACACACACACACACACCAGGAAGTTCTAGTGTGTAAGACATTTTTAAAATGTATTTTTCTTCAAATAATATTTACAATTATAAAAATTTCTAGAATTAAATTTATGCATTTGTGTGCAGCAAATATAAATCATTCTCACAGGTGTGAAATGCTAAAATTTTGGGCTCTGCATTTGCACATATCTGATGATCAGTGATGATCGTTTTTCTCATATACTTATCAGCCATCTGTGCGTCCTCTTTTGAAATGTATATTTTTAGTGATGAATAATCTTTCTACAACTATAAATAAATTCAGGGAGATAAAACATTGCAGTTTCACAAGAGTGATTACCTCTGGGATTAGTAAAAAGAGGTCGTATTTGGAAATGGGGATCCACAAGTTTTAAAATACTTTGTAGTGTTTCAGTGTTAAAGCAAAAAGGTGGGTACGCAAAGGTTTTAGGCATTAATGATTTCATGTATTCAAAATATTGGTCGAGTTTAGAAATTTTAACAAAATTACATGCAATTGCTTGCAGTTTATATTAACTATATTATATAATATCTATATGGTATTAAACAATCACATAAATATTCTAAATTGATGACTGATTTTTTCCAAGAAAATGAGCCTATAATTTGTAGTAAAGTGAAATTTATATGTTGCTTTTTATAGCATTAAAGTAATTATTTTATAATGGTATATCCAAGTATTAATGTTAAAAGAGTAAAAATGAAAATATAGTAGCTTTAACATATTTAAAACACATTAGTTTTTCTCAGATACAATAAAATGAGTTTTGAAGGTAAAGGGTCAGATAAAAATTGTTCTAGGAATCCACTTGCTTTTGTACTTTAGAAATTGTATGATTTTATATATTAATATTTTTGTATGATGAGTAAAGCATTGAAAAATAGTAAATTGATTTTAAATTCTCACTATTTTTAGAGAATATTTTGTATTTGAGTTATTTTAAGTAATCAATCATTAGGAGGAATTTTATTGGTCTCTGGATGTATCATGCTTGATAATTTGACATGATATATACAGTATGAAAATGATAAAGTATTTGCATTGAAAAAGTTTGGAAGGAAAAGGTAAAAAATTTCATCATGACTTTATATGTATGATAGAATTACAGCACTTTAAAATATGGAATTTCAAAAGTTTCTTGTCTAATAAAAATATTTCACAGTATTTGAAGAAGAGCATGAATATGAGAAGTGTGTCAGCATATTTTAGCATATGTTATACTTTCTATGAATATCACATTAATGATCACCTATAATTCTGTTAAATAAAATTATTCAGGAGTTACATTGAAAATTCAGGGTGGGAAGTCATATTCTACATTTGGATATTCTATTTTTACTTTTTTTTTTGCTGTGTGCCTGAGTTTGAAAGATTCTATCTGTTCTCTACTTGTATGAACAGGCAGAGTTTGACAACAATCATTTCCATTGTTAAGCAGAAAGATATAAACACACCAAATTGCACAAGTAGAACTGGATCCCCTTCAGGCTGATCCACACACTTAATGAAGGATACATGCAAACTCAGCCAAGAGCCCAACAAGTCTATACAGTTAGGCCCACGTGATCCTGGCTTAGAATATCTTATAACTGTGAATTATTTGCCTGTGGGTTCTCATAAGAACAAGAAAATAAGAGTCATCAGCTCAAGTTTAATCCATTAATATCTTAATATCTCAAGAGCCTCTAGACTGTCCTATTTTATCTGTGAGGGTTTATGCCTAAAGCCAGAGTGACCTTATCTGTGTAGGCACTTAGATAACATTAATGAGAGTAAAAAGCCAGATGTTTTTCAGTGTGTTTGGTGCCCAAGGAAATTGGTAATTTAGAAAATATTTCAATAAACATGTCAACTTGGATATAAGTTCTTATTTTATATTCAAGACAGATTTAAAGGTGATATTAGGTTTCTTTTCTCTTGGAAAAGTACATAAAACAGTACAATTTTTTGACCAAGATTAAAATACATCATGTTCTTTGTATTTTACCTTGAACTTGATTAAGTTGTTTAAGCAAAAGTCAAGTATGGTGTTATTTTAAAATTTAGCTTTTAGAATGTTGCACAATGATTATTGTTTATTTACAAACCTGTATTTGTCACCCCCTCCCCTACAATTCCACTACCCCAAATATTCTAAAGTGTAGAATTTTTACAAGCTTATGGGGCTTGCTAGATAGTACAGTGACTCAAGTGTTTGTCTTGCATGTGGCCATTCCGAATTAATCCCCAGCACCACATACAGTTCCTTGATTCTTGTCTGGGATGATCTGTGAGTGCAGAGCTGGGATAAACCTTGAGTACTGCCAGCTGTAGCACAACAAAAAACCCAGGAATTTTAAGTGAGTTTAGTGTAGAATGTCACATTCAAAACAGGCACATGTATTACTTCAGGACTTAGATGCTATTTAGATATAATGTTGGTAGTAATAGTTAAACAACTGATATTTAAATTAGTAAGCTACTGATTAGAGCAACACTGGGTGTATCCCTGCAGGCCACAAAGTATCACAGGCTGGCCTGGGGAATCCCTGGCACACAGCATTCTCAAGACTTCACACAGCCCAGTTTGCCAAGGAACATTGGGGGGTGGGGGAGTAACTCTGGGCCTTCTGAACATTATGTGCGAGATATTTTCCCTCAAATAAAATAAATATAATTGAGTTGTAATTCATCATGCAGTTTGATTTTATACAACTTAGTATTGATTCAATTGCATTTGTCTTTAATATGGCAATAATGACGTCTCTTCTTTCTACCTTACATGATGAATGCAAGGATAAGTAAATAATTCATGTAGGTGAAAGCAGTTGGCAAGTAGTTAAGCCCTACATACATTTAAAGGCAGACAAATATTAGTTATGTTAATGTTTTCTTTTAATTTCTTCATCTGGATTTGTTAGTGCTGTCATGTTGATCTGGTTCAAAGAATAATTAACCTAGGCCTTAAGAAAATTGGACTTAAAATAAGAATCATAAAACAAGAGTGCAGATGTAGGTCAAGTTTTTAATGGTCAGAAATTACAGCAGCTGGGTATTTCCAAGACATTAATGTGCTCATCTTAAATGTTCTTTTCCCCCTTAATTTGGAGGTTCTGAGAAAAAGGGAGGGGGTTGTGGCTGGGGGTGGGGCGCGAGAGTAAATGCTCCCAAGAGACAACATGGGTTTCTCATCATCTTGAAGTTTCTAGGAAACAGTTCACTTTTAATTCCCTTTTTGATTGTTTTTTCATTTTGGGGGAAGTAGAAAGATATATTTAACTGTTTTATCTGGGAAGTCTATAGATATCTATACTTTTATTCCAAACAGCTTCTCAAAATCATTGTCACTTTTATGATATTTTACTTGTTTGAAAGAAGTGATCCCCTCCTCAACCCCCCATTTTGCTTTATTAAAGCACAGTGAGTTACAGTTATTCATGGTTGGAGTTTTGACATATAATATTCCATCTCTGATCCTACCAAAAGTGTTGGCTTCTATCCACCAATGTTTCCAAGTTTCCTCTGGTACCTCTCCCACTCCCCTCAGCCCCAGTCTGCCATCTTAAAAGTCACCTTTTAAGTTTTGTTGCTAAAGTTTGGGTTTTGTGGTTCCAATGTTGTTGACCCTGGTTTGGATATTAGCTCTCATTCCTTAAGACCAAGGGTGTGCTTAAATCTCCTTGACCCCTGCCCCCCATTGCTTCTCATCTACAAGGAAATTATTGGTCTTGAAAAATCAGATATGCCTGGTAAACCCACAAGAAATACCTAAGAGAACCTATACATGGTTTAGCAAAATGACTTCTCTAAGATCACAAATCACTTGCAGATTACATTGAGTAAGGTGAAAGAATAACATACAAACTCACTGAAAATGACCCTTTACGTCCATTCTTAAGTAACTTCTAATCTGTCTCTTCCTCCTCCTCTGCTTGTTAATCTCAGTTTTATAACCAAAAATCAAAGTTTTTTTTATTTCATTATATTATTGCTCTGTAATGTAATATGTTTAATATTTTTATTGCAGCCATACTCTCTACCTCTCTTGTCTAATACACTTGTCTGTCTATTCACTTGATGTCTACACAGAAAATATTCATTCCATCCTTAGATGACACTTCTGCTTCTAACAAAGAAATTTATCATATCACACTGTTTTTCTGATTTTCTTCTTCATCCATGTCTGTAAAAGCCTTTTTTTGTGGAGGGCCACATTCTGTGGTGTTCAGGGTTTACGCTGGCTCTGTGCTCACTTCTGGTGATACTTATGCGACTATATGTGACAACATGCATTGAATCCTATTGGTCACATACAAGGCATACTAGTTATGTTGCCTACAAACTGCCTCCACCAGCCCCTGTAAATGTCTTGATCAAAGAGAAAGTGTACAGTGGATAAGTGGATAAACTTTTCATTTTTATATCTTGCTAGAATTTCTGTTTAACTGCAACTAGTTTGCTCTTCTTAAAAATCATATTTTGCATGTTTTTCAACATTTAGAAATACTGTTGCCTAATTTCTATACACTTAACTATTGTATCCAACAAAATTGTCAACATAAAATATGTATTTAAGTAATTTTAATGTGAGAATCTTTATTTTACTTTTAAGTTATGATTCAGTAAAATGTTTATCTTCCTTGATCAACCATCATCTAAAATATTTTCACCCAAATATCTATTTCTTTATCCTTATTTTTATTAATGAAAATTTTTTTGTTCCAAGTTCATCTCTACACAGGAGGTAGAATAGAAAGACCAGACTCCTCACAGTCCGCTTTTTCTGATAAACTTGTTATAAATTTCACTTGTTATCTTAACTCCTTACAGATTTTTCATTTTGACCACTAGTTAGACCTTTTTATTCAAAGTTAAGTCTGAATGTTTTTATATGTTGAGCTTCATTTTTGAACACTAGATCATTTTACTCAAAGCTAAGTCTAAATGTTTCTTTAAGAGTTCATAATTCTGGAGGCAATGGTATGACTCCAAGTGATATTGTCACAGATGAAATTGGCAGTATTGACCTTATACTAAGAGTTAAGGGTTTAAGAGATGATGATAGACATCTACCTTAAAACACTTGCAAACATTCTTGGGCAGTTATCTTTAGCTACAATTGCTTTACTCCTTAAACCTTAGCAATTGTAGCAAAATTGCATTACCCGTTTGGTAACAATTTATTTTGTTCCCTTACTGCACCCTTTTTGTTTTAATAGGGACTAATGTGGGAAGAACTGACTTAATTTGTCATAGACTTTAGTTACGACTGTTAATGTGTGAGTGACCTGCTGTTGGTGTACATGTTGGGTACAGGGTGTCTTTAATTCCAACAAAATAGAGTATAATATCAATACTGCTAAGTATGCTTGTCCTCTGTGTGACTGATATAGCGTTGCTATTTCATTTTTTTAAGACAAAATGAAAGCAAAATATAGAATTCCAACCTATTGGTGTAGATAATCTAATTGGGAATACTTTAAGTCTCACCTTCCCCTATAAACTAATATTCATAATTGACTCATGTTTAAATCACTTTAATTTACAAATTAAAATGCAGATGGGAGCTTTAGATCTAGTTTAGTCTTAGGTGGGTAGCAGAATCAGTAAACTTCAACTACATAACTTTTTACAACCACAAAACCTGTAATAACGCTGTGCAGTAACAAGAGTTGGCATTACCAGTTGAACTGTAAATATAAGATACTTCTTCCAATTAGTCTCTAAAGATTAAGTTTCTAAAATTTATCTGAACACCATTCAGAACCTTGTTTTGGGGAATTTGACAGTTATTGATGTACATCTGTTAAACTGATGACAGACATAACTCATCATTCCCCAGAAACCTTTTTTGATTATAGTATCTAACATTTTGCCTCCTCTTTTTTGGTTTTGCTGGTTATAAAGGTTGGGATTGGAGAGGGCTCACTGGATCCCAATCCTTGGAGCTGGATCATTGGATTCAAATCATAATGTGGATAGGATAGGGAGGACGAATTACAAGGATTCATGGAGCGGGATCAGATTACCAGGAACATAGGAGTGGATTCCTGCCCCAACCAAGCCGCATTCGTGTGGATTTTTTGCTTTTGTTTTTTTGTTTTTTGTTCTTTATTCAACTTAATTGGCTATTCCAAAGATCATTTTTTTTCTATTTTTGACGATTGGAGCCCTTAAGATGCACGATGGAATTGTGTTCTGCATTTTTTGGTAAAAGGAGCAAAGCGAGGACCTGGAGTTAATACAATACGCTGGAGCAATCTCCTTGGAAGGATTCAGCACGAGTAGATTGTAAACATTTAACGGGAAAGGGGGTTATACACATGACAACCCTTTAATGTATGTTCTGTAATCCATAGTCTGGAAGGGATGGAAAAGAGAAAGAGAGAGAAAGGGAAAGAAATAAAGAACCTGCCATGGAGCAGGGCTGGGGAAGAGGGCGGGAACCGGGGATGTTGGTGGTGGGAGATGGGCACTGGTGGAGGGACGGGTGCTGAAACACTGTATGACCAAAACCCAAACATGAACTTTTTAATTGTATATCTTTTCATTTGTATATCTCACAGTGGTATAATAAAATACTTAAAAAAGAAAAATAGTAAATCAGTAAGTCATTTCTCTAAATTTAAAGAAAAAAAAACAAAATTGGAGTTGAAGAATATGTAGGTTTCCAATTGGCTATTGCCATTTTTCCGTGGAAAAAAAAAGTTTTAAAAAAAAAGAGTTTATAATTCTGACATATAATTTGAAGTTCTTTCTGTATAGTTACCATCATTTAATTTGCCTCTGAAGGACAGAATAGTAGTTTTCTCCCAGGATAATCCATGATAATAAATTAAAAGACTTTTGATTTTTTTGTATCTAATTTAATGACATAACTATGGAAAGTTTCTCTTATATATCATGGAATTAAAGTGAGGTATGAAAATAAAAATACAGATGGTGTTTCTGCTATGTGTTTTTTGGCCTCCCAGGGTATATTCCCAGGAGTTCTATGCCTGGGTGAAATGAGAGATCAATTTCTATTTTTTTTTGAGGAATATCCATATTGTTTGCCAAAAAGGCTGTACCACTCAAAATTCCCACCAACAATGGATGAGAGTCCCTTTGTCCCTGCATCCACGCCAGAACTGGTTGTTGTTGCTCTTTTATTTTCAGAGCAGCATTATTCACAATACATAGAATCTGGAAACAGCCTGAGTGCCCTAGAACAGTTGACTGGACAAAGAAACTTTGATACATCTCAACAATGGAATACTTTGCTGATGTTAGGAAAACGAAGTTATGAAATTTGCCTATAAATGGATGGATCATGCTGAGTAAAATTAGTCAGAAGGAAGAAGACAGATATAGAATGACTGCATTTATTTGCATGATGTAAAATATATATGTATGTATATATACACACATATATATATATATATATATATTATGATACCAATATCCAAGGCCAGGCAAACTATGGATTAGGAGGTCTTATCAATAGGTGGAATCAACCACAGTCAACCACAGTGTGTGGGAATCAGATGTTAGGTAAGACAGAAAAGGAAACAGTATGCTAATAATCATTAAAAATGATAATACCAGCCTAGAACGGAGCATTGAATACAGGCAAAGGGATACACATGATAACCTCTAAATGTATGTATTGCAAGCAACAATGTTTAAGAAGGAAGAAGAGAGAGAGAGAGAAAAAGAGAGAGAAAAGAGATAAAAAAAAACCCTGCCATAGAGCAGGCAAGGGGAGGGAGAGGGAATTGGGGATATTGGTGGTGGGAAATGGGCACTGGTGTAGGGATGGGTGCTGGAACACTGCATGACTGAAAGACAAACATGAACATCTTTGTAACTGTATATCTCATGGTGGTATAATAAAATATTACAAAAAATTGAAAAAATATAAAAATATAAAATAAAATGAGGTTTGAAGTCATCTCTCACAAGAATATTTCCCATTGCCAAAAAAGAGAATAGAAGCAAACATAATATTAGGCAAAATTATAGGTACATTTTCTCTCTTTATTAGTAGCAAGAACCAGTTGATATTTACTGACATTTCTCCTTAATAGATGGATGAAATCCGAAGCCATAGAAATGAGATAATATATACATTCTAAGTCTGTTTACTACCAGTGTGGTTTTTGTCTGTAGTCTTAATAAAGTTAAAACCAAGAAGTCATGAAAAGAAAAATTTTTAAAGGTATGCCTTCAAAAGCTTAGAAGAAATAGCTAAAAAAGACAAAGAACCTTCGGCTCAGGGCACATCTCTTCAACTCCACCCTTCTCCCTGCATTAACATATGCCTCAGAGACCTGGGCCCTACGAAAGCAGGATCACTTGATCACTTGATCACTTCACTTGATCACTTGAACCCCATTATTCATCGATTTGCTCGAGCGGGCGCCAGTAAAATTTCAATTGGACCCTATCAGGTGCCAATGTAGCCCAATGGCATCTGGTTGATTCAGGAATATGAAGAGCCTCAAACCGTTGCTTCAGGGTCTTGACAAGGAAGTCTGACCATCTTGTAGGTGGGCGAACACGTGATCTTTTGAAATCCCGTGGGATCCAGTCTGTAACAGCTCTAGTCCAGCGGTTGTTTCCAAATCGCATTACAGGTCCAGCCCATCTGATTTTCAATGCCTTGGCAAACGAGACAGCGTCCCTGATTCTGGAATAGCGACGGAGGTCAGAACTCGGATTCCTTCTCTCACTTGAGTGAGGCGTGATATTCCAAGCATAGCTCTTTGGATTCCTCTCTGGGAGACCGAATAGCATTCTCATCCTGCTTTTGTAGGGCCCAGGTCTCTGAGGCATATGTTAATGCAGGGAGAATGGTGGAGTCAAAGAGATGAGCCCGGAGCCGGAGGTTCTTTGTCCTTTTAGCTATTTCTTCAATGCCTCTGAAGGCATTCCATGCCACTCTCTTCCTCCTGCACAGCTCAGGTTTTAGGTCGTTCATCATGTTAATTTCTCGACATAGGTACACATAACTGCTGCATTCAGAGATGTTTGTTCCATTGAGAGTGAATGTGGCCTCAGGAAGTAGTTCATTTTTCATGAACGTAGTTTTCTTCAGATTCAGCTGTAGACCTATCTTTCCACATTCTTGGTCAAAGTCAGCCAGCATTTGTGCCGCTTGGCTAATGTTTGGTGTTACTAGAACAATGTCAACAGCGAAGCAAGGTGGTGTAGTTGCCGAACATCTATCTTCAGTCCCATTTTTCCCATTCTAATTGTCACCTGATGTTCTTTAGGGTGGCGCTGAAGAGTTTTGGTGAAATGGTATCACCCTGTTGAACCCCTCTTTTGACACCAATGATCACTTCTTTGTAGAATGGTGAGATCCTGGTGGTGAATCCTTAATATAGCTCACGAAGGATCTTGATGTATTGGGTTTGAGCACCCTGTTTGGCTAGGGCTTCGATGACGCTTCAGTCTCCACAGAATCAAAGGCATTCTGTAAATCAATGAACATGAGACAGAGCGGCATCTTGTACTCCCTACAAACCTCAATGAGCTTGGTTACCGTGTGGATATGGTCGATTGTGCTGAATCCTTTCCAGAAGCCAGCTTGCTCGCATGCTTGTCCTTCATCTAATGTTCTGTGAGCAGCTTGTAGATGACGGACAACAGGCAGATGGGGCGATAGTTGCCGATGTCGTCAATGTCTCCCTTCTTGAACAGTAGAACTGTTCTGCTGGTTTTCCATTGGGAGGGCACCTTGCATTTGGTCAGGTAGCGTGTGAAGAGCCGAGCTAGTGTTTTGATGAGTACCGACGGCAGATTCTTCAGGTGTTCAGGTCTGACTTTGTGTGGACCTGGTGCTGTTCCCTTCTTTACTGACGAGATGGCATGTTGGATTTCAGAAGGGAGAACGTTGGGAACGACATACCCATCCTGTGGAATTTGGTATGTGGGCAGGTGGATGTGGCTATCAAAGAGATCTGAGTAGAAGTAATGGATCATCTTCTCCATTGCCTTTCTGGAAGATGTGATAGATCCATCAGGGCGTCGGAGGGCAGTCATCTTGGTCTTATCGTTGGCGAAGGACTGGTGGGCAGTGCGAATGCTTTTCCAGGCTTCTGCTGTATCTTCCAGTACTTCTGCTCTTCTGTCTTTGAGGTCTTCTTTTATCACTTCTCTGCACCGCCTTTGCAAGCTTCGACGTTAGCATTTGGTCGCCTGAAGCTCGCGCCTTGCCACGTTGGCGAATGACTCCAGAGTTTCTGAAGACATGTGTCCTTTTGTGTCTTTCTCTCTCTCTCTCAGCATTCTTCGCACAATCATGGAGGTGCTGAACTAGTTGGTTGTATTCTTCATCGATGTCGTCAATGATGGTATCTTCCCATGTTGCTGCAATGGAGCCAAAAAGTTTCCAGTTGGTGGTCGTTCTGGGAGTTCTCTTCTTATACTTTGCAGCCTTTTCTCCCCATTGCATGAAGTAGAATTTTGCACGAAGGAGATGGTGGTTCGATCCTGTTTGGAATTTGGGGATGACAGCAACATCTGTCAGACAAAACCTTCTATTTAAGATGATGTGGTCAATTTCATTGTGGAACTGTCCACCAGTAGATTCCCATGTCCAAAGTTTCGCTTCAGCCTTCTGGAACCGTGAGTTCCCATGAATGGTCTTGGTGGACATGATGAACTCAGATAGTCTCTCACCCTGTTCGTTCCATTCCAGGCCATGATTCCCAATGTGGAGTTCTTTAGATATAAAGATATATTTTGATATATTTCTTATTTCTTCTTAATGCTTAAAATTTATAGTTAATTTATAAAAACTTTTAGCTTCATATCTTTCTTCTTTTGGGGGGGGTCACACCCTGCAATGCTCATGGGTTACTCCTGGCTCTTCAATCAGGAATTACTACTGGCGGTGCTCCGGCGACCATATGGGACACTGGGGATCAAACCCAGGCCTGCCTTGTGCAAGGCAAACACCCTACCCACTGTGCTATTGCTCCGCTCCAGCTTCATATTTTTCAAACAAATTATTAGTCACTTATAAAATTTGATATACCTATATAATAATTATGCGTGTAAACATAAACAACATTTCATCTTGTTTGCAAAAATTTTTCAGTTTTGCAAATATTGAAGTTTAAAGAGAAGTAATATATTGTTACTTTCTTTTCCTTTCTATTTTTATTATACCACAGTGAAAGACACAATTACAAAAATGTTCATGATTGGAGTTCAGTCATACAATATTACAGCACCCACCTCTCCACCAATGTTACTTTCTTTTTTAAAAAATGTTTCTATTTGGTTACAGTCCTACAGTGTCTCAGCACCCATCCCTCCACCAGTGCCCTTTTCCCACCACCAATGTCCCCAACTTCTTTCCCCCTCCCCTAGCCTGCCTCTATGGCAGGTTTATTATCTTTTCTCTTTATCTGTTTCTCTCTTCCTTCTCTTACACATTGTGGATTGGAATGCACACATTTAGAGGTTATCATGTGTATCTTTTTGTCTGTATTTATTGCTCAGTTTTAGGTTGTCAGTATATCTCACCGTGGTAAAATAAAAATATTAAATTAAAATATTGTTTAACTGATCTATAAATAATGGCAAATACTAAGTAGTAAGGCATATTTTGGTTATATAGCATTGTCATGATGTTTCTTCTAAATATCTATTTCTTCTAAATAACGTAAATGCCATAGAAAAGGATTTCTTCTATTTCTGCTAAATAAAGTAAATGCCATAGATTTTAAAAAAAGTTTCTATAAATATAACACTACAATTAAATATTATTATAAATATAATACTACAATTAAATATAATGCTGAAATTCACTGTCACTAATTTTGAAAAATTCAGTTGTATGACTATTGCTATATATACCCATTTATTTGTACATGAATATTTAACTTGTTTTTAGGGTTTTATATCTATGTAATCCTGCTATGGATTACATGTGATGGTTTTAGATAAATGGAACTTTTCTTTGATATTTTATTTATTTAATAGTCCTATGTCTGTTTTATCTGAATTGAATACTGATAGGCATTTTGAAAAAACTAGAATAGTTTCATATATGCTGTTATACATCATAATAATTCAAATTATACATAAATGTTACTATAATCAATATTCTGTATGACCCACAATATACAAGAACTTTATTCAGTAACAGAAAATAAACTGCAAAATTAAAATTCATGAGATCGACTTGATAGTGCTCTGAATAGAGCACTTGCCTTGCATGCGACAAATAGGTTTTCATCCCTGGCACCTATAAGGTCCCCAGCAACCTCTAGGAGAGACCCTTGAGCACAGATCCAGGAGTAAGCCCAAGCACTGTCTGGGTTTGGTCCCCAAACAAATAAAAATAGAACTTAAAGTTTTATGATTTATTTCATAAATATTTTAAGTGATTCAATTTACTTTTTTTTCCTGAATTTAGTGCTAGACTCCAATAATCTTAGATTAGTAACTTAAAGAAACTTTTGGTTACCAGTCTCTCATTTTTTTCTTGGTTTAGTTATTTACAATAAGACATAAGTATTTTAAAACATATTCCATTTGAGATATCTTTTGCTATAATGGTGGCTTTTATTAGGAAGTCAAGTAACTAATTTCTTATCTATAGTAAGACTGAAAAACAATGATTTTGCTTACTTGACTATTAAATATGTGGCATGTTTTGAATTGTGCCTATTCTTAAGAGAAGATTTTATGAAGCTGATACCTGATTTTGAAATATGATGGAAAAAGACTGATATTTTTAGACTGATATAATTATCGCACAATCTCAAATCATGGACTGTAACTAGAAAAATGTTTAGAAAGATTTTAAGTAGTTGAAGTTATATATAGAAAGTAAGGTTTAAAAATTAAAGATAAATTTGGCCAGAGTTAGAAAAATTGGCAAACATCGATTTTTCTGTAAAATATTACGAAGTATTTGTAAAGAATAAAATTCACCTGGGAATATTATTTTATATTAACAATGTAAACAGTACCTGGGAATATTGTTTTATATCAACAATGGACATTGTGAAGATGCTAATACTTAAAAGTACTTACAACATGTGAAAATAAGTGATAAGAAACTTGTATATAATTTTTTAAAGAACTTCATAAAAGATACACTCAAAGCAGACATGGTGCATTATTAAAACAGTTAATGACTAAATAAGCACTGATAGGGATTTTGAGGGACGTCTCTGATCTAATGCAAAGGGTTCTTTGCATCTCAGGAAAAAAAGTGCAGTACTTCAAATCATGTCCTGTGGGTTATATATTTTATTTGAGAATAGCATGTAAAATTTCTTTAGAGCTTGATTTATTCCATGGTAAGTCAGTAAGCCAGTTTTATCCCTTCCCCTTCCCTTTGCTATCTATCTTAATCAGCTCCTGTTCTCTCTACCTCTGTTCATCTCTTTTCATGTCTCATCAAGAATGTGACAATAATAAATTGCCTGAATATAAAGTGCCAAGGAAAAATTATCAAGAGATATTGGCATTTGAGAGGGTTTTTCTTTTTTGGGCAGTGCAGCTTCATAAATACTGCCTTGTCTTTGAGTTGTTCAGCAGCCAGACAAACTTGTTTAGATTTTTTCACAACAGGATTAATGGCAGGACTACAAGTACAAACCTATTTTGTTGGCCAAAACAAGCTAAGGAGTTTGCAAAGGTGCAAGGGCATGAGGACGACTTTTCTGGTGATGATTAGAACCTTGAAGTTGAATAACAGATATTTTTTAGTCATACTGTTAGTCTTCAAATCCTGAAACTCTAACTACTTATTTTTATAGAAATGATAATGCTTATAAAGAATATCATCAAAATTATCTGTGAGATGCATTTTTTGGTAGATCAGAATGAACTGATCTTTAAAATTTAAACTGTATCATTGGTTATCCCTGTAACAGACAGCACTTAATCATACAATAAGTCTTTATGATAATAATACAATACTGAGATTTCATCAAGTGTAATGGAAGATAGAATAGAATGGTGGTAATTGTTTTTATATAATTTCAACCTCAAAATATATATAAGACATTAATATACGTGCATTAAAGGTGTGTAGACAATAGAATTTAATGTTCTTCACTACACTTTAACACTTTTCATTGGTATTAGATACTATATTTATAAAATGGTCTGCACATTGCTAAGTATACTAAAAGAAAAATGTATACCATAATTTATTATGATTCCATGATTTCAAGTTGTTTACCAAATTAACCATCCTTTTAAAAAATAATTGAACTTATGTTAAATTTTATTATGTTAGAACAATAATGAGGGTTTGTTTTTTCCTTGGTGGGTCACACTCGGAGGCGCTCAGGGGTACTCCTGACCCTTCTCCAAATTACTTCTGGCTGCTTGGGTGACCATATGGGATGCCAGAGATGGAAACGGGGGGCGGTGCAGGGCAAATGCCTTACCCGCTGTGCTATCACTTCGGCCCTGAGTTTTAAAAAGTGATAACATAATAAACATTGGTATAGTCATTGTCATCTATAAACCTGTCAAAAAATAAATGTTCCTCTTGTTTGGTAGCTTTTCTCATTCTGTATATTGTTATTTCTTAGTATGACAGCCATTCTCCCTGTCCCCTTCATGCCTTCCCATTACTTTCACATGTTATAGGAGACTAAAGTAGGTGGTAGAAAGTTAGATATTGAAATGCAAAAGTTCTGCCACTGAGGGTATAAGCATAAAACTGGCAGAGATTAAACTACATTGATAGGAAGCAATCCCTTAAAGATGTCCTCAATCAGGGGGCTGGAGTGATAGTACAGTGGGTAAAGTGCTTGCCTAGTATAAAACCCACCTCCGGCTTGATTCTCAATATACCATTTGGTCCCTGGGGCACGCTAGGATTTATCCCTGAGCAGAGAGCCGGGAGTGAGCATTCCTGGTCCAAAAACAAACAAAAAAAAGATGCCTTCAAATTACTCATAGAGCCTTCAAAGTAAGAGATTTATCATTTCTGTTAGTTACACCATCTAATTGTTCTCAAGAGATATTACAGTAGCAGGAAATAATTTAAAATAATCAGAATTAATTTTATTCCACATTTATAGTTATAAAATGATTATAAATCAACAAATCAGTATTTTCATCTACAAAGTTCAATATAGAAAATGTGATAAAATATACTATCAAAATATGCCAAAAGACTGGCAAATTTGGGCTGGAGCGATAGTACAGTGGATAGGAGCATATATTTTGCACATGGCTGTGTGGGTTCAATCTCTGCATCCAAGATAGTGCCCCCTAGCACTGCCAGGAATAATCTGTGAGCACAGAGCCAAGAGTAATCCCTAAACACTGCTGGTGTGGTCAAAAACAAACACAAGCTTGACAAATTTATTCATTTAATATGCATTAAGACCAAACTTGTGCTTGCTCTTGAGCTAAACCATGGGGATACAATAAAAATAACAGACACTGTTTTCAGGAACAATTAATATACTGTGATTGTACCAGTTATAAAGTTTGCTTCATCTAAAAAGCTTAATAACTTAAAAAAAGTATAGGGCTTTAAAAAATCCTTCTGCTCTTTTTCTGCCCAGAATTTTTCTTTTATTTATTTATAAGCTATGTCTCTAGCAAATAGATGATCAACGGGAAGATCGTGATCGTGATCGTGAAGCTATGTCTCACAAAGACCTTAATGGCACATTTAGTTGTACAAACACAAAATATCTCCAACTTCCGGTAAAAACTACATGCTGAGCAGGCAGTCAGTTCTGCAAATATATGGAGACAAAAGGAGAAGATTCAATTTTGTGGTTTTCAGATTTTTTGTGATGATGCTGGTTGGCAAGCCAAGAAATAGAAATATAATTTGTTGATAATATTAGAATCAGAGAAAGAGAAAACTTGAGAACAACATCTTAAAAGGCCTGAGTTACTCAAGTAGGTATGTGGGAATAACTACATACATGAACAAATGTGACATTCTCTGAATATTATTAGCACATGTACATTTTAAAAAAGACATTCTGTTATGCCTTCACTAAAACTTGGCTGTTAGCCTCTAAATTACAAGTGTCAGCTGCAGCCACACCAACATCTCTAATTGAGACAAATTATAGAAAACAATTCTTGCTCCTTCTACATTAACCTATCAGCCTCCTTATCCTTTTTAGTTATATCACTTTGATAACAAAATTGCATTTAAAAGTTACAGGCTAAAACTCTATGGAATTATTTTACAGTGTTGAAAGTCGAAAAATGTACAACAACTTTCATGCTCTGTAAGTTGAAGTAGGAAAATTTGGTTTTACTTAACAGTGTGAAAATACTGATTATATTTTCTGTCTCTCATAATTAACCAGAGATTGAAGAAACTTTCATAGGAAATAAGATCACTTTCACTGGACATCTTCAGTATTTTGGCCTTGTCTTTTCACTCATATTCCCTTAGAGGTCCTAAGTTGTCATTGATGATTCATGTAGTTTTTGAAAAGCTAATTTTAGTTCTTGCTTTAACAGTAGCACAAGATTTAGACAAGGCTAAATCTAATCATTGATTCAATCCTTTGGCCACGGTAATTGACTGTTGTGTGGGCATGTGACTTAAAACTGTCTTTTAATAGTAAGCCTGAGGATTTTCCTCAATTGGACAATGTTCTTTCTAGTTAAAAACTTTAACTTAACAAAAGATGTAACCTGCTCTTTCCAGACACTAAAGAGGTAGAATATTACTCAACCCTGCTCTTTTATATTGATAGGAAATGCCTTTTGGAAAATGCAATAAATACATGGGGGGAAATAGGAAGACATGGATATAAGGTGGGTTTGTTTTGCCACAATTCTATTTTTTAATTAATTTTTATTGAGTCACATTGAGATATCGTTACAAATTTGTTCATGATGGATTTAAGTCATATAATTTTCTAACACTTGTCCCTTCACCAGAGTACATTTGCCATTGACAATGTCCCCAGTTTCCTCCCCCACCCTCACCTCTATAGCAGGTACTTTTCTTCTCTCTCTTTCTTTCATATTGGGCATTATGGGTTTGGGATAAAGACACTGAAATGTTATTGGGGCTATATAAGGTATATCCTTTTACCTACTTTCAATACTCAGTTCCTGTCCAAGGTTATGATTTCCAACTATTATTGGCATACTGGTCCCTTTTCTATCCTAACTGCCCTTTGCCCCCACACTTTTGGGCAAGCTTGAACCATTGACCAGTCCTCCTTTGCCATAAATCTTGTGTATGACCTACTTTTGAATTTAGTAATATGTAGCAAAATCTTTGTAACTTAGGCTAATTAAACTTGCATTTCTAATCTAAATAAGAAACATATATCAAAATACAGAGAGCAATAGATTTACTAAAACATATGCTTGGTAGCACTCTGAAAGCAAGCTTGAAAATAGACATATACTATGGGCTAGAGTTATAGTACAGCACGTATGAGAACACTTGCCTTGCATGTGTCCTAGATTCTATCCCCTGGCCCCTTATGTTCCCTTACGTACTGCTAGGAGTGATACCCGTGTCTAGAGCAAGCGGTAAACAGTGAAAATTGTCAGCTCTGGCCCCAAACAAACAGGCAAACAGATGTATATTGTGGAATTGAAGACAAATTGGATGGTCTTAGAATGGCTTTCAATCTTGGAATTCTAAGATGAGATAAGAATAAATTTCTGTGCATGATTATCTCCATTTTCACTTGAAATACTATTGAGATGATCCTCAAGCTGTCTTTAAACTAAAAACTGTTGATTTTAACCAATTAGGACAATATATTTCACAGATGTTTGTCATATTTATAAATATGACTAAATTTATTTGAAATCATTTAATTCTAACTAGACAATTAATTGAATGATATAAATGATGTAGAATTTTCTAATATTACTTAGGATACTTATTTCTGGGTATAAATTCTTTTTACCAGGTTAGTACTAGGAAAGAAAAAGGCCTCACATAATATTTTGACCATATACAAACAATATAAATCCCGGCAAGGATTTTGTATATATATATAAAATCCTTGCCGGGATTTATATTTTCTATAAAATTTAGATTTAAATGTCTATTAAATTTAGACATTTTAAATAAGGATTTTGTATATATATATATACACAAATAGACAATAAGGATTTTGTATATATATATATATGTATATATTTGCTTTTTGGGTCACACCCAGCAAGGATTTTGTATATATACAAAATGTATATATACAAAATCCTTGCTGGGTGTGACCCCTAAAAAAGCAAATATATACACACACAAAATCCTTTCAATGCAATGCTCAGGGGTTTCTCCTGGCTCTGCACTCAGGAATCACTCCTGGTGGTGCTCGGGGGACCATATGGGATGCCGCCGATCGAATCAAGCCAGCATGGGCCGGCCACGTGCAAGGCAAACGCCCTACCCGCTGGGCTATCGCTCCCCCCCCATAAGGATTTTATATTTATATATTGTCTATAATTATATTGTTTATAAATGTATATTATACATATTTATATATTTGATATTTATATATTTTGTATTTATGTATTGTTATAAGATTTTATTTAATATATCAGAAAATTGTTCTAATAGTTGCATTTTGAGAAAGTCAAAGGACCCTACACAGATATTCAGAATGTAGACTCATCATAGAACTCAGGATAAACTGATAGTACATTTAGAAAATTTAGACATTTTAAAAAGATTACAGATGGAGATTTTCTATATGAAACTAAACAGATTGAGCATAGAATCCATAGACCCTTACTGCTTATATTACATGTACATTCTGCTATTACAGATTTTAATAATTATTCTTCTGACCAGTGTGACCCTTAGAAATAGGCAAAGTTCATCTTACCATAGGAATTAAGCAGTTGATTTTCTCTTCTTGATACCTTTAACATATATTCTTCTTCATGGCAGTGTCTGTGCAAAGACACAAGTCAAATGGATATCTTTTTTAAATTTTTTTAAATTTATTTGTTTTTTTGCAATCACAAAAATGTTCATGTTTGGGTTTCAGCCATACAGTGTTCCAGCACCCATCCCTCCACCAGTGCCCATTGCCCACCATCAATGTCCCCGATTCCCTCTCCCCTCCTCTAGCCTGCCTCCGTGGCAGGTTCTTTATCTCTTTATCTCTTTCTCTTTCTTTCTCTTTCTCTTTCTCTTTCTCTTTCTCTTTCTCTTTCTCTCTCTCTCTTCCCTCTCTTACATGTTGTGAATTGCAATACATACACTTAGATGGTATCATGTGTAACTTTTGCCTATATTTAACGCTAAGTTCTATGTGGTAATAGATTTTCGATAATTGTTGGCACAATGTTCCCTTCTCTGTCTTACCTAACCTCTGCTTCCACAAGTTTGTGGTAGTTTCCACCTTGGCAAGACCTCCTGAGCCACGTTTTGCCTGACCTTGGATATTGGTATCCTAATATTATATATGTATATATATTTATGTCATGCAAATAAATGCAGTCATTCTATATCTGTCTCCCTCCTTCTGGCTAATTTCACTCAACATGATCTTCTCCATGTTCATTCAAATGGACATCTTATTCAAATGTGGTAAAGGGCTATGTCTACTAACAGGGTAACAAAGTAGCAACTTGTATCCTTTGAAACTTCAAGACAACTCAAACTCACAAAATCAAACATCTCAGGCGGCTCTTATGAAAACTTGGGCATTTGTCATATTGGCTTAAGCTTCAGTTGCCCAAATACTGGCATTAATTTCTAAACCTCCCCAAAGTGTGAGTCTCTATAGTTCTGCACATTGACGTGAGACAGATTTTGTGTCACTCCTAGTACATTTGTATCTTAAAGAGACAGCCTCTATCTAGAAGTGATGAATATGGCCCTCTGTGTCCATATACTCCTTCTCAGAAGGAAGGAGTCTCTGGTCTTAGAGGAGCTAAAACAGACTGGTTTGAGGCCTGTAAGTGTGTCTAAATGCTTCCAGGGAGAAACCACCTGACTCTAACTAAATCTAAAGTAACAAGTTACTTTAAAATTACCTAAAGTTACCCAGTTCTTAATTGTGCCTTTGTAAAATAACTGCCACTTTTACCAAAACCACACTATTACCTTTATTGTAAAGGTGGACGGAAAACCCTTGCTTCATTTCAGGGACTCTTTGTGAAAACCAAATTTAAGTTCCACTGAGAGTGAAACTTCCATTTGAAAGCCAAAATCAATCATCTATATTGTGTATGTAATGGATTTACCTCTAGGTACGCAGGTTCTATTCAAATGTTTCTTTAACTATGGTCTTGCTAACATACTATATTTTATTGACACTCTGTAAGGAGGACATTTCTAAAGGGAAAGACATACCTCTAATAAGCCAGTAATTTCTGTGTGTCTTCCCTTTTATGCAGGCCCTTCTACTCCTTTCTAGTCCACATGGTAGGGAAGGTAAATACTGTCAACTCATGGTCTGACACTGTTAATCAGAACGTCAGATGAAGAGCTGCTTCAGGGAGAGTGCAGTGAGAGTTAAATAAGGTTTGGACACTCTAATTTCTTACCCACGTTGAAACCTTTGGGCCATGCCTCTTAAACACCTTAATAAAACTTGTCTTTTATTCAGAATCCTTTAAGTGTACAGATTCTGATGCAGGTTATACAGGAGGTTCTATCTCACTTCCACAGAGGGCACCTAGACATATTCCTTTTTTTTTAGGGGTTTCCCCCTATAGCCCAAAATGTTGACCACTTTTAGCAGAAAGCAGCCAGATGATTCTTCACCCTATTTCCCTGCGGGAGAGTGGAACATGGTAGAGACAAGGGGGAACAGGCAAGGTAATTTAGGTATAAGGCCCTAAAGAAAGGGAATCATCCAGTATGGAATGTCACAAGGGTGGCCTTGGTGGCTCCTCATAACCTGAATGACCCAGAAGAGAATCATCTCAGAATCTTCTCCCCTGTTTTAGCAACTAGCATTCTTGGAATGTACTAAAGACAAAAACCTTTGTTGAAAAGATATAAAAAGGAGAAGGGTATCTGCCTTTTCTCTGAAAACGTTTATGAGAGTCTTCACATAATCTGGGAAGAGTCTGCATTCCTTTCCTTACTTTACCTTTCCCTAGTAAGGTTTTTTCTGAATTCAGGGGAAAAAAAGCCCATCTACATTCTTGCCAGATCTTTGTTATTTCATATTTGTTAATCCTTCAGTTCTAAAAAAGTGGTTATTTAGGCCAGTCATTTAGATAGTATATGTCTATGCCTAACAGGAACACACTTCAGGGATAAACATCTGGCACAAAAGTTTTACCTTGCCATATTAGATTAATAGTCCATAATGAAACTGATGCAAAATATGATCTTCCTATATGCATTTTAAACACTGCAGAATAAAGTGATTCATTGAGCAAATATTTAGGACTACTGGAAGTTACATTTCTGTACTATCACTAAGCAAACCATTTCTTTCTAGAAAAATGATTCAGTGATAAGAGTGAGTTATAATTATTATGGTAAGGGCATTGGTACAAGCCAAGGTTATAGCCATCTATTAAAAGTTTGAGTCATTATCATAATAACAGGAAATACTAATTCCAAGGAGATAAACAGCTGAGATTGTCTGGACCCTGTCTGGATTATAATGCCCACCTGACATAGTGCATCTATTTTCTCCTTCCTGGAATATCCTTTGGGCGTCAAATTTTTGAAAAATATGGCTCCATTCCCTTTGACTACCCATGCTTTTGTTTTTTATTTTCTGTTTTAATCATGCCATGCCCGCTCCAAAATAATGTTATAAGTATATTCCAATATTTAAAAGCAGAGGGATTTGTCTAGGGCATATATGTATTTACAGATGTTTCAGTAACCAATTTAGTGCTTTTTAAAAGGTCCTCAATATCTTTTAAAAATCAAAACAAATCTATTATGTATTTAATGTTATGAGTTCTGAGCCCTTACTGGGGTTGAATGTGCAGAGCTGAATTAATAGTGTTGTAGCTGTTCAGCCTTGGTTCTCAGAGTCATTTTCTATAGTTCTTAAGAGTGTGTGCTTTGACTAATCAAAGCTTTAAAAAAAAAATCTCAACATTGTATGCTGTGTATTTTGTTGACCTTTAGGTTGGTTAAAAGCATAATGAAAATTTTAAATTATATAGATATACATATATGTAGTAAATTGTATTTAATACATATTTAATACATATTGTATTAAGATGTACTAAATCTTCCAGTATGTATCACAAACTCAGCTGAAGATTTGCACGACTCAATTTTAACTCAGATATGGCCCTTATGTTATGTTATTTTCATATATATATATATATACATATATTCATATATGTATATATATGAAAAATATATATGTATATATATGAAAAAAGACATATATATGAAAAAATATATATATTTATATATAAATATATAAAATATATTTATATATTTATATATAAACATATTTTTCATATATATGTTATATATGAAAATGTATATATATGTATATATATGAAAATATGTATATATATGTATATATATATGAAAATAACATAACATAAGGGGGCCATATCTGAGTTACAATTGAGTCTGCTGGCAAATCTTCAGCTGAGTTATGTGTGATACATACTGGAAGATTTAGTCTGAAAAAATTGCCTATGTCAGCAGCTGTCACCAACATGTGGCCTGTTAGGAATCTGGAGCAGCTGACATGCTGCAGCACTATTTCTTTTTCATGAGAAAGTAAGAATATCAGTGGCATTTATTTTCTTTGAAGTGTTCGAACTCTTTTATTTCTAATTTCAGATGTCAGCAGGATGTTTGGAATGACTAAATGAGTCAGAGAATATTCCACTAAGCCTACAATATTTGGGGTATTCCCTAGTAGTATGAATATTTTAAGTGTAACTGGGTGGAGAGTACCAATTATTATGACAGATACTATAAAGTTCACAAGAAAAATGTGTTCCGGGCATATGTGACAGATATACAGGCTTTCCTAAAAGGGATTTATGGGATGTTTCTTAGAAAGAAAATAGACTCTTAGCTCTATCACCTGATAACTTGAACTACTTTCCCCGGATACACCTTTACTAGATAATTACAAGTTTTCAGTTTTTAGATGTGTTAGTTTTCTCTCCAAGTTCAGAAATTATTAGAAATCTTTGGGGAAATTCTTCCCTGATTACAAATGGCTAACTGTACGATGGTGGTTTCATGCATATATATTTTCTTTTATATAACAGACACTCTAGTTTATACACATTGAAGGAGGATGCCGTGGGATAGAAATCAGAGAATCACCTGAACTGTGGTCTGCTCCAAGTTCCAAGTTCAGAGCACAGAGCTGCCACTGTAGCAGTGGTCTGTGTATTGTCATATTAAGAAGAGTGTGAGTGTAGATATGAACAAAACCCAAATTTCAATGACCTTGGGCATTTTCTTAACACCTTTTACTCCTTTCCATAGCTATACAATGGGAACTATAATGGTGCTTTCTTCAAAGGATTAGTAAATTGTGGAAAACCAGAGCAATAGTATAGCATGTAGGCACTTACTTTGTAGCATGCCCAGAACTGATCTGAAACAGCTCTTTCATCCCTTGAGCCTTGCAAAAGTGATCTCTGAGCATAGATCCAGTAATAAACCCTGAGTATCATCAACCTTGCCCTCCTCAAAGTTAAATCCCCCCAAATGGATCAATTAATAGAAAATGCTTATAATTTTTACTACTAATAAAATTATCCATGTAGCCATGGATCATAAAAATTATCTTAAATTTAAAAATCATCAGAGTAAGCAAATGTCAATAGGTTGGTGTGAAAACTTTATTACCAAGAACCAATTATGAATACCTTTGTAATTGTATGTTTTCATGGTGGTATAATAAAAAAAATTAAAAAAAATCAGTATAATAGAGATCCCTGCGCACTTCCCACCAGGTGTGTTCCCGCGGAGGGGCAGCCCCCCAGCCACTCCGGCTCCAGGATAAAGGGCTCCAGACTTTGAGGAGGGACCAAGCCCCACCCAGCTTCCTGGGACCTCCCACCTGTCGCCATTCAGCCCTGATGCCCAGCAGATCCCCAAACTCTTCCCACCAGGTGCGTTCTGCGGTGGGGCGGCCCCGAGCCACTCCACTCTAGGATAAAGGGCTCAGACGTTGAGGGAGGGGACCAAGCCCTACCCAGCTTCCTCGGACCATCCACTTCACTACCCCCACCCCGAACCCCTGATTCAGGAACCACCCACTGACACTCCAAAATTCAAAACCACATGGACGCTAGCGTGTCTGAGCCGAAGTATTGTCTATCTACCTGAGATACCACTGAGTATTGGCCATTACACTCTTTTGCTATATGTCCCTAGCTGCAAAAGTAATTCAGGTAACTACTATATTGACTAGTCACCCAGAACACACATTTTCAACCTACAATAGTCATTATGGTAAAGAAGCTCAGAAGTCCTTCAAGCTCTACGATTGAAGTCACTAATACAGATGGAGTCTAGCAATAACGATAAGCTATATAACCTCTCTGAAAAGGAATTTCTGAAGCAACTGTTAAAGATGCACAAAGAAATAAAAGAAACAATGGAATACAAAGTCAGTAAAATACAGGAGGACATGAGAGCAGAATTGAGGTAAATTTCAGACCAAAGTACAAGCAGAAATGACAGATATTAAAAATGAGGGTAAGTGAACTGAAAAAACACAGGAGAAGGCCTCCAAAGCAGAGTAACAGCTACTGAAGAAAGAATTAGTGATCTCGAAGACGAGGTTCAGAGATTCTGTAGACAACACCAGAAGATGGAGAAAAGACTCACAATCAATGAACAGAGTACCAGAGAAAATCGGGATGAAGCCAAAAAAAGGAACAACATATGCACCATTGGGGTCCCAGAAGGGCAAGAAGAAAACCCTGATGAAGAAACTGTCAAAGCCATCATCACTCAGAAGTCCCCTGAACTGAAGAAAGCATGCTCCCAGATACAGGAGGTCGAAGGATACCAGCTAAAAGAAACCCCAATAAGAACACTCCAAGACACATCCTTATTAAAATGACAAAAACGGTAGACAGAGATAGAATACTGAAAGCAGCGAGATCAAAGAAGGAAATCACATACAAAAGGAGCATCCCTGAGATTTACAGCAGACTTCTCACATGAAACACTCCAAGCCCGAAAACAATGGTGGGATATTGTGAAAAGACTCAATGAACTTCAGGCCTCACCAAGAATTCTTTTTTTTTTTAATTTTTTTTTTATACCTCCGTGAAACATACAATTACAAAGGTGTTCATAATTGGTTCTTGGTATTACAGTATTCCAGCACCCATCCCCTCCACCAGTGCCCCATTTCCACCACCAATGTACCCCACCCCCTCCCGCCCCCCCACCCGCCTTAATAGCAGGTACCCCAGTTTCCTCTCTTTCTCTCTCTCTATCTCTCTCTATCTCTGCATCTCTCTCCCTCTTATTTTACACATTGTGGCTAGCCCTGCAGATATTTAGAGTTTATCACTTAAGTCTCTTTGTGTATATTCAGTGGTGAGTTTAAATCTGCCATTACCATTTCCCATATTTATTAAAAACACTGGTATCTATATCCTATTAATGAATGCAGTCATTCTATATCTGTCCTTTTCCTTCTGACTAATTTCACTCCAGCATGATAGACTCCATGTCCATCCATTTGCAGGTAAATTTCATAATTTCATCCTTTCTGACAGCCGCCTAGTATTCCATAGTGTAGATGAACCACAGTTTCTTTAGCCAGTCCTCTGTTCTCGGGCATTTAGGTTGTTTCCAGATTCTAGCTATGGTGAATAGCGCAGAGATGAATAAAGAAGTACAGATAGTATTTCTGCTATGTGTTTTTCCGTCTCTAGGGTATATTCCCAGGAGTGCTATTGCTGGATCAAATGGGAGCTCAATATCTAGCTTTCGGAGGAATGCCCATATTGTTTTCCAAAAGGGCTGGACCAGTCGGCACTCCCACCAGCAGTGGATGAGAGTCCCTTTTCCCCACATCCACGCCAGCACCGGTTGTTCTTGCTGTTTTGGATGTGTGCCAGTCTCTGTGGGGTGAGATGGTACCTCATTGTTGTTTTGATTTGCATCTCCCTGATGATTAAAGATGAAGAGCACTTTTTCATATGCCTTTTGGCCATTCGAATTTCTTCTTTTTGGAAGCTTCTGTTCATTTCTTCTCCCCATTTTTTGATGGGGTTGGCTGTTTTCTTCTTGTGGAGTGCTACCAGTGCCTGATATATCCTGGATATTAACCCCTTGTCAGATGGGTATTGGGTGAATATCCTTTCCCACTCTGTGGATTGTCTTTGTATCTTGGTCACCGTTTCTTTTGAGGTGCAGAAGCTTTTCAATTTTATATAATCCCACTTGTTTATCATTGCTTCCATTTGCTTTGTCAGTGGTGTGTCGTCTTTAAAAGATACTTTTCGTTTCGATGTCATAGAGCCGTTTCTCCTATGTTTTCTTGATGTACCTTATAGATTCATGTCTGATATCGAGATCTAGAATCCATTTTGATCTGACTTTTGTGCATGGCGTTAGAAGGAGGTCTAAGTTCATTTTTTTACATGTAGCTGCCCAGTTTTCCCAGCACCATTTGTTGAAGAGGCTTTCTTTGTTCCACTTAATATTTTTTGCTCCTTTATCGAAGATTAAGTGGTTGTATATTTGTGAGTGCGTTTCAGGATACTCAGTTCTATTCCATAGGTCTACGGGTCTGTCTCTATACCAATACCACACTGTCTTAATTACCACTGCTCTGTAGTAGAGCTTGAGGTTGGGGAAAGTGATACCTCCCATCTTCTTTTTCCCAAGGATTGCTTTAGCTATTCGTGGGGTTTTTATTATTCCATACAAATTTCAGGAGTGTTTGTTCAAAATCTTTGAAGAACATCATGGGTATCTTTATAGGGACCGCATTGAATCTGTATAAAGCTCTAGGGAGTATTACCATTTTGATAATGTTAATCCATCCAATCCATGATTAGGGAATGTGTCTCCATTTCTTCAGGTCTTTTTATTTCCTGAAGTAACGTTTTGTAGTTTTCTTTGTAGAGATCCTTTACATTCTTTGTCAAACTGATTCCTAGGTATTTGATTTTCTGCGGTGCAATTGTGAATGGGATAGTTTCTTTAATGTCCCTTTCTTCTCTTTCGCTGTTTGCATATAGGAAGGCCATTGACTTTTTGGGTATTGATTTTGTACCCTGCTACTCTACTATAAGAGTGTATTATTTCTAGGAGCCTCTTCTCACCAAGAATTCTTTACCCAGCTAGACTTACTTTCAGATCGCGAAGGAAAGATACACAACTTCATGGATAAACAACAACTCAGGAAATTCATAGACTCAAAACCAACTCTAAAAGAAGGATTGAAGGGTCTATTGTAAAATAAGAGAACCCAAAACCAAGCAACAAGTTTAAACAGAAAGATGGCACAAAATCCAATGACAATAATCTCTCTCAATGTCAATGGTCTAAATGCGCCAATTAAGAGAGAGAAACAGAGTGGCAGAATGGATTAAAAAACTGAATCCAACATTCTGCTGCCTACAAGAAACATATCTGAAATACCAGAGAAAACACAGACTCAAAGTCAAAGGCTGGAAGACCATTTTCCATGCAAACAACCCCTCTCAAAACGTGGGTGTGGCCATACCCGTATCTGACAATATAGATTTCAGGCTAGAAAAAAGGTTAAAAGGGACAATGAAGGCCATTTCTTAATAATTAAAGGGTATGTATACCAGGAAGAATTCACACTACTAAACATATATGCGCCAAACGAGGGGCCAGTGAAAATACTTAAAAAGACTATTAAGACCTCAAAGAAGACATTAATAGTAGCACAATAATAGTTGGAGATTTCCACACTGCCTTATCAACTATGGATAGATCAATGAGGCTGAAACTCACCAGGGAAATACTGGACCTGAAGGAAGAAATGGAAGAAAGTGAGCTGGTTGATATACACAGGGCTTTTCATCCCAAAAAAGCTGAATACACATTTTTTTCCAGTGCCCATGGAACATACTCTAAGATAGACCATATACCGAGCCACAAAGCATACCTCAACAAAATAAAAAAAGATAGAAATTGTGTCGACTATCTTTTCAGATCACGATGCACTGAAAATAGTAGTTAACCATACACAGAAACAGGGAGCTAAACTAAACACCTGGAAACTAAAAAAGCTCACTGCTGAATAACAAATGGGTCATAGAAGAAATCAAACAGGAAATCCAAAGATTCCTAGAAACAAATGACAATGAAGATACCAACTATCAGAACTTGTGGGACACAGCAAATGCTGTGTTAAGAGGAAAGTTCATAGCTTTGCAAGCATTCATCAGGAAAGAAGAAAGGGCCCACATAAATAACCTGACCTCACAGCTGAAAATATTAGAAAAAGACCAAAAAAGAAGCCCAACTCAGGCAGAAGGAAGGAAATAATAAAACTTAGGGAGGAAATCAATGAGCTGGAAACCAAAAAAAAAACAATCCAAGAGATTAATGAAACCAAGAGCTGGTTCTTTTGAAACATTAAACAAGATCGACAAGCCACTGGCAAGACTTGTAAGGACAGGGAAAGAGAGAACCCAAATAAATAGAATCAGAAATGAAAATGGTGACATCACAACAGAAAAGACAAATCCAAAAGATCATCAGAGGTTACTTTGAGAACCTGTATGCCACAAAACATGAGAACCTAGAAGAAATGGATAAATTCCTGAAGTCCTATACCTCCCACGATTGAAATAAGAAGACCTCCAATACCTGAATAAGCCTATCACCATTGAGGAAATTGAAACAGTAATTAAAAGTCTGCCCAAACACAAAAGCCAAGGTCCAGATGGGTTCACTAGCGAATTCTACCAAAACTTTAAGGAGGACCTACTGCCAGACCTGTTCAAGCTCTTCCAGGAAATAGATGAAACAGAAACACTCCCCAAACAGCTTTTACGAGGCACATATCACCCTGATACCCAAAGCAGGGAGAGACAACACAAAGAAGGAAAATTACAGACTAATCTCCTTGATGAACATAAATACTAAGACCTTTAACAAAATATAGCAAACAGAATCCAAAGATTCATCAAAAAGATCATACATCATGACCAAGTAGGATTGGTCCCAGGAATGCAAGGATGGTTCAACATTCACAAATAATCATCATAATACATCATATCAATAAGAGAAAAATAAAAACCATGTGGTCCCTATCGATAGATGCAGAAAATGTATTTGACAAGATCCAGCACCCGTTCATGATTAAAACCCTCCAGAAAATAAGAATTGAAGGAAGCTCCCTAAAGATAGTCAAAGCCATCTACAAAAAGCCCACAGCGAGTATCATTCTCAATGGGGAAAAATTGAAAGCCTTCCCCTTAAGATCAGGAACACGACAAGGTTGTCCTCTCTCACCTCTTTTTATTCAATATAGTACTGGGAAGTACTCACCATAACAATCAGAGAAGAAAAAGGACATTAAGGGCACCCAGATAGGCAAGGAAGAAATCAAGCTATCATTATTTGCAGATGATATGATACTATACTTAGAGAACCCCAAACTCTTGACCCAAAAACTCTTAGAAACAATAGATATGTACAGTAGATTGGCAGGGTAAAAAATCAATACCCAAAAGTTGTTGGCTTTCCTATACACAAATAACGAAAGAGAAAGAAAGGGATATTAAGAAATCGATT
>JAJIBD010027007.1:0-20206 GCA_021461705.1 Cryptotis parvus
AGACTTCTCAGATGAAACACTCCAAGCCCGAAAACAATGGTGGGATATTGTGAAAAGACTCAATGAACTTCAGGCCTCACCAAGAATTCTTTACCCAGCTAGACTTACTTTCAGATGCGAAGGAAAGATACACAACTTCATGGATAAACAACAACTTAGGAAATTCATAGACTCAAAACCAACTCTAAAAGAAGGATTGAAGGGTCTATTGTAAAATAAGACAACCCAAAACCACAACAAGGTTAAACAGAAAGATGGCACAAAATCCAATGTCAATAATCTCTCTCAATGTCAACGGTCTAAATGCACCAATTAGAGACACAGGATGGCAAAATGGATTAAAAAACTGAATCCAAGATTCTGCTGCCTACAAGAAACATATCTGAATAACCAGAGCAAACACAGACTCAAAGTCAAAGGCTGGAAGACCATTCTCCACGCAAACAACCCCTCCAAAAGGCGGGTGTGGCCATACTCGTATCTGACAATATAGATTTCAGACTGAAAAAGGTCAAAAGGGACAATGAAGGCCATTTCTTAATAATTAAGGGATATGTATACCAGGAAGAAATCACACTGCTAAACATATATGCGCCAAACGAGGGGCCAGCAAAATACTTAAAAAGACTATTAATAGACCTCAAAGAAGACAGACATTAACAGTAGCACAATAATAGTCGGAGACTTCACATGCCTTATAGACTATGGATAGATCGACGAGGCTGAAACTCACCAGGGAAATACTGGACCTGAAGGAAGAAATAGAAGAAAGAGAGCTGGTTGATATATACAGGGCTTTTCATCCCAAAAAAGCTGAATACACTTTTTTTCCAGTGCACATGGAACATACTCCAAGATAGACCATATACTGAGCCACAAAGCATACCTCAACAAAATAAAAAAGATTGAAATTGTGTCGACTATCTTTTCAGATCACGATGCACTGAAAATAGTAGTGAACCATACACAGAAGCAGGGAGCTAAACCAAACACCTGGAAACTAAACAGCTCACTGCTGAACAACAAATGGGTCATAGAAGATATCAAACAGAAAATCAAAAGATTCTTAGAAACAAATGACAATGAAGATACCAACTATCAGAACTTGTGGGACACAGCAAAAGCTGTGTTAAAAGGAAAGTTCATAGCTCTGCAAGCATTCATCAGAAAAGAAGAAAGGGCCCATATAAATAACCTGACCTCACAGCTGAAAATATTAGAAAAAGACCAACAAGGGAAGCCCAACCCAGGCAGAAGGAAGGAAATAGTGAAACTTAGGGAGGAAATCAACGATCTGGAAACCAAAAAACAATCCGAAAGATTAATGAAACCAAGAGCTGGTTTTTTGAAAAATTAAACAAGATCGACAAGCCACTGGCAAGACTTGTAAGGACAGGGAAAGAGAGAACCCAAATAAACAGAATCAGAAATGAAAATGGTGACATCACAACAGAAATACAAGAGATCATCAGAGGTTATTTTGAGAACCTGTATGCCACAAAACATGAGAACCTAGAAGAAATGGATAAATTCCTGAAGTCCTATAACCTCCCACGATTGAAACAAGAAGACCTCCAATACCTAAATAAGCCTATCACCATCGGGAAATTGAAACAGTAATTAAAAGTCTGCCCAAACACAAAAGCCAAGGTCCAGATGGGTTCACTGGCGAATTCTACCAAACCTTTAAGGAGGACCTACTGCCAGTCCTGTTCAAGCTCTTCCAGGAAATAGAAGAAACAGAAACACTCCCAAACAGCTTCTACAAGGCGCATATCACCCTGATACCCAAAGCAGGGAGAGACAATACAAAAGAAGGAAAATTACAGACCAATCTCCTGGATGAACACAGATGCTAAGATCTTCAACAAAATACTAGCAAACAGAATCCAAAGACTCATCAAAAAGATCATACATCATGACCAAGTAGGATTCATCCGGGAATGCAAGGATGGTTCAACATTCGCAAATCAATCAACATAATAGATCACATCAATAAGAGAAAAAATAAAAACCATATGGTCCTATCGATAGATGCAAGAAAAGCATTTGACAAGATCCAGCACCCATTCATGATTAAAACCCTCCATAAAATGGGAGTTGAAGGAAGCTTCCTCAAGATAGTCAAAGCCATCTACCAAAAGCCCACAGCGAGTATCATTCTCAATGGGGAAAAATTGAAAGCCTTCCCCTTAAGATCAGGAACACGACAAGGTTGCCCTCTCTCACCTCTTTTATTCAATATAGTACTGGAGGTACTCGCCATAGCAATCAGAGAAGAAAAGGACATTAAGGGCACCCAGATAGGCAAGGAAGAAATCAAGCTATCATTATTTGCAGATGACATGATATTATACCTAGAGAACCCTAAACTCCCGACCCAAAAACTCTTAGAAACAATAGATAGGTATAGTAGAGTGGCAGGGTACAAAATCAATACCCCCAAAGTCGGTGGCCTTCCTATACACAAATAACGAAAGAGAAGAAAGGGATATTAAGAAATCGATTCCATTCACAATTGTGCCACAGAAAATCAAATACCTAGGAATCAGCTTAACCAAGTGTGTAAAGGACCTATACAAAGAGAACTACAAGACACTGCTTCAAGAAATAAAAGAGGACACGAGGAAATGGAAACACATTCCCTGCTCCTGGATGGGGAGAATTAACATTGTCAAGATGGTAATACAGCCTAGAGCTTTGTACAGATTCAATGCGGTTCCTATAAGGATTCCCATGACATTCTTTAAAGAAATTGACCAAACACTTCTGAAATTCGTATGGAATAATAAGCCCCCACGGATAGCTAAAGCAATCCTTGGGAAGAAGAAGATGGGAGGCATCACCTTTCCCAACCTCAAACTGTACTACAAAGCAGCAGTAATTAAAACAGCGTGGTACTGGAATAAAAACAGAC
Organism: Cryptotis parvus; assembly: GCA_021461705.1. Lineage (NCBI taxonomy): Eukaryota > Metazoa > Chordata > Mammalia > Eulipotyphla > Soricidae > Cryptotis > Cryptotis parvus. The sequence continues at coordinate 2,918 of JAJIBD010027007.1, forward strand.
CTGTGGACCTATGGAATAGAGTTGAGTATCCTGACACCCACCCTCAAAGACATGATCAGTTAATCTTTGATAAAGGTGCAAAGAGTCCAAACTGGAGTAAGGAAAGCCTCTTCAACAAGTGGTGCTGGGAAAACTGGACAGCTACATGTAAAAAATGAATTTGGACCTGTGTCTAACACCTTGCACTACTAACATAGAACTGAGCATTAAATACAGACAAAAAAATGCAAGTGATGGCTTCTAAGTGTACGTAGTGCAACCCACAATGTGTGGGAGAAGGAGGAGAGAGAGAGAGAGGGAGGAGAGGAGATAAAGAACCTGCCATTTAGGCGGGATGTGGGAAGTGGGAGGGAATTGGGAACATGGGTGTTGGCTGGGGGGCACTGGTGGAGGGCGGGGTGCTGGAAGACTGTGTGACCGAAACCCCCAAGCGTGAACAGCATTGTAATTGTATATCTCACGGTGGTATAATAAAATGTTAAAAAAAACAAAGAAATTATACCGAGAATATCACAGAATATTTCTTTACCTAATTTAATCTACATGAGTTAATGACTTTATATTTTTACTTATCATACAGACTCAGAATGGAAGTAATTAAAATTTTAGTTTTGAAGTTTCCGATCTTCTTTTCTATCCATCATTAAAGGTGTCATTATTCCATTTCAAAAACAATACATGCAAAGTGTACCTAGTCCTCCATATCCAGAAGTGAGGCTAGAAACAGCAGATTTCTGTTTGACAGCACCATACGGGTGGAAGACATAGAGAGAGAAGTCGGACATACAGGCTGTGAAACTTAGCCCTGAGGAGCTGCTGCTGGCACTGGTCAGGTCCGACTGGCTGCTGCTGTGCTGGCTTCGACCCAGAGGGCTGCCCAAGTCTGATGAGTCTGGCATCCCATTTATTTTAAAATAGGTATTACATTTCAGAAGCTATATAAGTTCGTTACCTCGCACAATTTATATGTCCTTGTATATATACAAGGACATAGCAAAGAAATTCCAAGCCCTTCAGAATTATTCTGAAACTCTAATATGCAGATGTGGTAATAAAATTATGACATCTCTTGGGAAATACTTGCATGTTAAGAATGACATTATACAATATAAGCATTAAGTCTTTAATGGTGAAATTTTCAGACAGAAGAGATTTTTTGTGCCTCTAAGTTTTCTAGTTAGATCACTTAATCTTTCTCTGTGGGTTAGCACTGGGAGCAGCCCTCTTTAAAGGAAAGAGTACATAACACCAGAGCACACACTCAGTGATTCAGCACTAAGACAACCTTGACAATAATTACATGAAGCTTGTAAAGCCTGAGTTGCCACATTTTTCCATCGCCAGTTCCACCCAAATCTAACCCTGCCACCAAACTGATCCTAAATTACTTTCTATAAAAATAACTTTATAGAGCCTTCTTACTGACCTCCTGCCTTGAATTTTCTATTTTCCAGTCTTCCATATAAGTTAAAGAATGTTACATTTCCCCCAAGTGGCAGGAAATGTTCGCCTTCAATAGAACCCCTTCTACCTTCTGGGATGTTGCTGATTGTTGGTGCCTTGAGTATCCTGTGCTACCCTGACATCTTGGCCCCAGTTAGTAGCAATGTTTTGGTGATCCTGACAACAAACATACTCTAGTTCGAGGACAGGAAAGGGATGAGGTATTTGTGAAGCCTATGAGTCACTTGTATCACTTGTATCACTTGTCTTCTTGTTGTTCATTGATTCGCTCGAGCGGGTGCCAGTAACATCTTCATTCGTTGGGAATGGGTCCATCATTGTTACTGTTTTTGGCATATCAGTACACCACGGTTGAGTCACTGCCACAAAAGTTGGGCCTAGATGGTAACCCAAAAATAGGTTTTCCAGGCATAAAACCAAAGGCATCTTTTTAGTCATTAAAGGTCAGTACAACTGCCCCCTCATAAAGCACAACACTAGCTTGTCAATGACTGGAACTGAGAAAATAACCGATGACTAGAAGTACATGTCTGTAGTTACCAAAATAGGGCGTCTAACTCCTTTGAGATGGTGTGCATATTTAAAAAAATAAAGGTCTTTGAACACATTTTAATTTTCCAAATATTTCTGTCCCAAGATGCTCAGTGAATCATCTTCTATGGGCTAAAACTGATAACTAGATGTATTTACTCTCTAATAGAGTCATTGTTTAGACCAAAAGCTGTCCCCAGACCAAAGAGACAGAGCTTCCTCTCCTACTGCTAGAGTTAACTCTAGCCCCAAGTTTACATAAGGACATTGTAAGCTGGGAAAGTTTGACTTGTTCCATGCAGGGAGGTCAGTGTTTGTTGTAAGCAGTTTTTCCCTGTAACAGTGGAAGAGACAGGTGTTTCCTTCTCATATGTAATAGTTTAACATTAATTACCATCACCAGTGAACCCAAACTCTATAATAGCCAAAAAATACGATAGTTTATATCTCATGTAATGGATCAAAGCAGATTTTCAAGTTCAACAGAAAGTTCAATCATTTTCATCTGTAAGTGATTCAGGGATTCTGGATTCCCCCACCTGTGGCTTCAGCATCTCCAGATCATCATCATCGGTAACCAGTCATTGGAAGTGGAAAGAGTGCCTGGAGCAGGTTATCTTGCTTTTTATTTTGCTTTTATTTTTATTGTTGACAGTTATGCTATTTCCACCAGCAGAGTGCCAACATCCCAAGATCTGCAACCTGCACCAGCACCTGCAGATCACAATTCAATTGACCATATCTCAGACTTGTTTCCATTGGAGATTGTCTAAATCAGTGTTTCTCAGCCTTTTCTTAGTTGTGGCCTCCTCTCAAATCTCCTTGCTGTTGTTTTTCCAGTCCTACCAGTTGGTCCCCTGGTCTTGTGCCACGACAAACAACCTTCCATTTACACTATTTCAATCATATGGTCCCCTGTTGAGAAATAATGATCTATTCTTTTATTGTTCTTTCTTTATATTCCACAAATTAGTGAGATCATCTGGTGTTTATCTTTTTTATTCTGACTCACTTCATTTACCGTGACTTTCTCTAATTCCTTCTAACTTGCAGCAAACTAAAAATGTTTTGAATCCTTTTCACAGAGACTGGATCAAATAACAGTGGCACCAACAGTTGATATAGTTTCTTTTTTGTCACAGCCCTACCAATGTGTAATGTTTCTGGATATAGACTCATTTTGATTCGGACTATTCCGCTAGTGTAAACAGATTTGCTTCTTACTTTGATTTGGAAGAATCCTATAACTTTTCTGTTCATACTTCATTAGGACAGATCTATAAACCAAGAGATCTCTAGATTTTAGTTCCTGGTTAGGAAGTTATTTCCATAAACATCACTTTAGTATTAAAGGGGAGCACAAGTTTTAGTAAACCTTATCCACAAGTTCTACATTATGTAGTGCCTAGTGATGAGGGAGAGACTCCAAGAAGTGGCACCTGTTCTACCACAGGGTGATCTGTGGCTAAACTGAAGAATTCCAATCTGATCTTGGTATTGTCTTCTAAAGAAGGGGTACAATTTTGTGACTGAACCCACTGAACATCTTGGCATATTTTCACCAGTTGGGGAGAAGAGTTGCTGCTCAGCCTAAAGTATGGTACTTATTTATTGTCTCACTATTTTTGATTTTTTTTTAATTTTTATTATACCACAGAGACATACGATTACAAAGGTGTTCATTATTGGTTCTTGGTAATACAGTGTTCTAGCACCCATCCCTCCACCAGTGCCCCATTTCCACCACCAATGTACCCCACACCCTCCTGCCCACCCCCAGGCTGCCTCAATAGCAGGTAGCCTTGTTTCCTCTCTTTCTCTCTCTGTCTCTCTCTCTCTGTCTCTGCATCTCTCCCTCTTATTTTACACATTGTGGCTAGCCCTGAAAATATTTAGAGTTTATCACTTAGGTCTCTTTGTGTATATTCAATGCTGAGTTTTAGTCTGCCATTACCATTTCCCACACTTAGTAAAACACCGGTATCTATTTATATCCTATTAATGAATGCAGTCATTCTATATCTGTCCTTTTCCTTCTGACTAATTTCACTCAGCATGATATTCTCCATGTCCATCCATTTGCAGGTAAATTTCATAATTTCATCTTTTCTGACAGCTGCATAGTATTCCATAGTGTAGATGTACCACAGTTTCTTTAGCCAGTCTTCTGTTCTCAGGCATTTAGGTTGCTTCCAGATTCCAGCTATTGTGAATAGCACAGAGATGAACAAAGAAGTACAGATAGTGTTTCTACTATGTGTTCTTCGGTCTCTCGGGTATATTCCTAGGAGTGCTATTGCTGGATCAAGTGGGAGCTCAATATCTAGTTTTCGGAGGAATGCCCATATTGTTTTCCAAAGGGGCTGGACCAGTTGGCACTCCCACCAACAGTGGATGAGAGTCCCTTTTTACCCCCACACCCACACCAGCACTGGTTGTTCTTGCTGTTTTAGATGTGTGCCAGTCTCTGTGGTGTGAGATGCTACCTCATTGTTGTTTTGATTTGCATCTCCCTGATGATTAAATATGAAGAGAACTTTTTCATATGCCTTTTGGCCATTCAATTTCTTCTTTTTGGAAGCTACTGTTCATTTCTTCTCCCCATTTTTTGATGGGGTTGGCAGTTTTTTTCTTGTGAAGGGCTACCAGTGCCTGATATATCCTGGATATTAACCCCTTGTCAGATGGGTATTGGGTGAATATCCTTTCCCACTCTGTGGATTGTCTTTGCACCTTGGTCACCATTTCTTTTGAGGTGCAGAAGCTTTTTAGTTTTATATAATCCTATTCGTTTATCTTTGCTTCCATTTTCTTGGTCAGTGGTGTGTCATCTTTAAAGATACTTTTATTTTCGATGTCGTAGAGCGTTTCTCCTATGTTTTCTTCTATGTGCCTTATAGATTCATGTCTGATGTTGAGATCTAAATCCATTTTGATCTGACTTTTGTGCATGGTGTTAGAAAGAGGTCTAAGTTCATTGTTTTACACGTAGCTGCCCAGTTTTCCCAGCACCATTTGTTGAAGAATCTTTCTTTGCTCCACTTAATATTTTTTGCTCCTTTATCGAAGATTAAGTGGTTGTATATTTGAGAGTGGGTTTCAGGATATTCAGTTCTATTCCATAGGCCTATGGGTCTGTCTCCATACCAATACCACACTGTCTTAATTACAACTGCTCTGTAGTAAAGCTTGAGGTTGGGGAAAGTGATACCTCCCATCTTCTTTTTCCCAAGGATTGCTTTAGCTATTCTTGGGGGGTTTGTTAATCCATACAAATTTCAGGAGATTTTGTTCAATTTCTTTGAAGAACATCATGGATATCTTTATAGGGACCACATTGAATCTGTATAAAGCTCTAGGGAGTATTACCATTTTGATAATGTTAATCCTTCCAATTCATGAGCAGAGAATGTGTCTCCATTTCCTTGGGTCCTCTTTTATTTCCTGAAGTAATGTTTTGTAGTTTTCTTTGTAGAAATCCTTTACATTCTTGTCAAACTGATTCCTAGGTATTTGATTTTCTGCGGCGCAATTGTGATTGAGATAGTTTCTTTAATGTCCCTTTCTTCTCTTCTCACTATTTTTGAAGGAGAATAATCAAAACGGGGGGCGGAGTGGTAGCACAGCAGGTAGGACATTTGCCTTGCATGCAGACGACCTGGGTTCAAACCCCGGCATCCCATATGGTCCCCTAAGCACCGCCAGGAATAGTTCCTCAGTGCAGAGCCAGGAGTAACCCCCGAGCATTGCTTGGTGTGACACAAAAAAAATAAATAAATAAAAATAAAACCAAAAAATGGATCACTTGCCAGATTAATGAGAGACCCAGCAATCTCTCTCTGAGGGAATCTTCAGTACTAAGGATGTAGTGACATGTGAATCAGAAACCATTTGACACCCTTTCCAAAGTAATCTTGATTGCTGTCTTTGTGAAATAATTTCATCAGCACAGGCCACTAACATTAAGCAGAGCCTGATCAGAATAATCCAGGAAGGGGAGATAGCATAGGGGTTAGGGCATACACACCTTAACTTGGTTGATAATCCTGTGTTGCCCAGTACCAAAGTACCTGAGCACCAGGGCAATTTTGAGCCTTTTCAGTGACTGAAACATTAGTCAGGTTGACCTAGTCACTGAGAGTTATTCAAAATCTCTTGAGCACAACTTGGGAGGCAACAAAATGAAAATAAAAAAAAAAACAGAACCCAACCAGTTTCATAGGATAACCCTTGCTTGCATCACTCTACTGGTTTCCCAAAAAGCGAGGGTAGACCTTTTCTCCTTGAAAGGTTTAGAATCACTTTTCAGGCTTGTGCTGCAAGAGGAAGGAGAGGAGCACTAATAGAATTTGAAATCAAACTGAACTTTTAATTACCTAAAGTGAAAAGTTAAGGAATCAGCCAAAAATGCTATTAAGACACAGGAAACAGAGGAATTATCAGAGCATAGTTTAAAATGGTAATTGGGAAAAATAAAACCTTTACACTCCACTGGGTTGAATTTTCTCAATAAATTGTTAAAGCTATTTCCAAATCATTGCCTGTTTATATTTGCTTGATTAAAAATTAAATTTCTAATCTCAGGGATGGAATTAAAAAAGATTATTTTTTTAACATGAGCATTGTAAGCGAGATTTTAAGCAAGGTAAAAACTGGTTAAGCTTTAACTCTGGCTTCTAATCTCCCTTGTCCAAAATAAAGATAATTTAAAATGGAGTAGGGCACCCAATCAGAGATAAATTTCTTCTCATTCTAAGTAGAATTCCACACTAACTGATAAAATAAAAAGGATGGAGTTGTTCCAAATACATGATTTCTCATAAAGGGACTGCTCCTGACTGAGAGACAGCTGGGATCAAAGATCAGAAGGTACATCATGGATTAATGAGCAGGAGAGGGCTATTAGCTGAGACTATCCTAGCGACACTGGGCAGTGCTCTAGGACACTGAGAAGTGTTAAGACTGGAAAGTCTTAACAAAAGTAGAGACTTCCTTCCTTTACTCATAAAGGTGTTCATTCAACAGACACTTACTGATGTTACAGAATGTCAAATATTATTTTTTGTGAGATACAATCAGTGAATCAGCTAAACAATCTCTACTTTTGATGAGCTTGCTCTTGGGACAAAGAGGAAATAAAAGAGAATAATATAAAATCTACTTTTTTGAAACAGGTGAGTAAGTTCCCTGGACAGTAGAGCATTCTGGGCAGTAGAGCATTCCAGACAGATGGAGACAATATTTTGTTTAGAATCTTTCTTCTTGTTTCCTTCTTTCCATCCTTCTTTCCTTCCTTCCTTCCTTCCTTCCTTCCTCCCTCCCTCCCTCCCTCCCTTCCTTCCTTCCTTCCTTCCTCCCTCCCTCCCTCCTTCCTTCCTTCCTCCCTTCCTTCCTTCCTTCCTTCCTTTTTTTTTCTTTCTTTCTTTTTGGCATTTGGTGCCCAGGTATGCTGGTCCAGAGACTCTCAGACATGGGGCAGAGCGGTTCCTTGCTCTCCCTGTGCCCAGCCGTTCATGAGGCAGTCGGGAGGCATGGTGGGTTCCAGCCTTGGCCCACCACCCCGGCAGAACCTCACAACAAGCCAGACGACCCCCACCCACTCCATGGGCGCCGCCATTTTCCACATTGGACTTCCCTCTCTTCAGAACTCCACCCAGCCGACCAGCCCATCACAGCCCGGATCATCGACACCCACCCTGGAGCAGTTTCTTCCTCAATCCGCCCAGGTATGCTGGTCCAGAGACTCTCAGACATGGGGCAGAGCGGTTCCTTGCTCTCCCTGTGCCCAGCCGTTCATGAGGCAGTCGGGAGGCATGGTAGGTTCCAGCCTTGGCCCACCACCCCGGCAGAACCTCACAACAAGCCAGACGACCCCCCCACCCACTCCATGGGCGCCGCCATTTTCCACATTGGACTTCCCTCTCATCAGAACTCCACCCAGCCGACCAGCCCATCACAGCCCGGATCATCGACACCCACCCTGGAGCAGTTTCTTCCTCAATCCGGCCCAGGTATGCTGGTCCAGAGACTCTCAGACATGGGGCAGAGCGGTTCCTTGCTCTCCCTGTGCCCAGCCATTCATGAGGCAGTCGGGAGGCATGGTGGGTTCCAGCCTTGGCCCACCACCCCGGCAGAACCCCCACAACAAGCCAGACGACCCCCACCCACTCCATGGCGCCGCCATTTTCCACATTGGACTTCCCTCTCTTCAGAACTCCACCCAGCCGACCAGCCCATCACAGCCCGGATCATCGACACCCACCCTGGAGCAGTTACTTCCTCAATCCGCCCAGGTATGCTGGTCCAGAGACTCTCAGACATGGGGCAGAGCGGTTCCTTGCTCTCCCTGTGCCCAGCCGTTCATGAGGCAGTCGGGAGGCATGGTGGGTTCCAGCCTTGGCCCACCACCCCGGCAGAACCTCACAACAAGCCAGATGACCCCCACCCACTCCATGGGCGCCACCATTTTCCACATTGGACTTCCCTCTCATCAGAACTCCACCCAGCCGACCAGCCCATCACAGCCCGGATCATCGACACCCACCCTGGAGCAGTTACTTCCTCAATCCGGCCCAGGTATGCTGGTCCAGAGACTCTCAGACATGGGGCAGAGCGGTTCCTTGCTCTCCCTGTGCCCAGCCGTTCATGGGGGAGGCAGTCGGGAGGCATGGTGGGTTCCAGCCTTGGCCCACCACCCCGGCAGAACCTCACAACAAGCCAGACGACCCCCACCCACTCCATGGGCGCCGCCATTTTCCACATTGGACTTCCCTCTCATCAGAACTACACCCAGCCGACCAGCCCATCACAGCCCGGATCATCGACACCCACCCTGGAGCAGTTTCTTCCTCAATCCGGCCCAGGTATGCTGGTCCAGAGACTCTCAGACATGGGGCAGAGCGGTTCCTTGCTCTCCCTGTGCCCAGCCGCTCATGAGGCAGTCGGGAGTTATGGTGGGTTCCAGCCTTGGCCCACCACCCCGGCAGAACCTCACAACAAGCCAGACGACCCCCACCCACTCCATGGGCGCCGCCATTTTCCACATTGGACTTCCCTCTCATCAGAACTCAACCCAGCCGACCAGCCCATCACAGCCCGGCTCGCGTGGCCGCTTGCGGCCGCGCGGTTCATCAATAAAGGCTTTATTTGGAGGTGTTTATAGAGTATGCCTCCCGCACGGCAAGCCTAGCAAGCTGCTCGTGTTGTATTTGATATGCCAAATGCCAGTAACAATTATATTAGATCATTCTCATGACCTAATATAATGGTTTGAGGCTCTTTATGTTCCTGTACCAAGCCGATGCCCTTGGCTCTACAGCATGTGACAGGACATATTGAGATATTACTGGTGCCCGCTCTAGCAAATAGATGATTAACGGGAAGATCGTGATCGTGATCGTGATTTGGTGCTTTTGGTGGTCATTTTTATGTGTTTCTGTTGATTTTGTGCTTTTTTTCATGAACAATACTGTAACTGGAGTAGACTTCAAGTAGAGGGGCATTACATAGGAGATTTGATCAGAGAATTAAAGGCAAGACTCATAGAAAGATATCTGGTTTGTATAATGTGTAAGGGAAGGGAGACAGAGAGAGAGGAGGGAGAGAGAAAGGAAAAGAAGCAAAGTGCCTGCCATAAAGGCAGGCTGGGAGAGTGTAGGGGGGAATTAAGGGACACTGGTGGTGGGAAATGTGCACTGTGGAAGGATGGGTGCTGAAATATTGTATGAATGAAAACTAATCATGAACATTTTATAATTGTATATCACATGATGGTATAATAAATAAAAAAAATTAAAATAAGAAATCTGGCTTGTACTCAGAGTAAATCTGGAACATCAGAGGGGTTTTTTATTTTAATTTTTATTTATTTTTATATTTTATTTTACCACCATGAGATATATAATTAAAAAGATGTTCAACAAGTGCTGGCATGGATGTGGGGAAAAGGGGACACTCATCCATTGTTGGTGGGAATGCCGGCTGGTACAGCCTTTCTGGAAAACAATATGGACTTTCCTCCAAAGACTAGAAATTGAACTCCCATTTGACCCAGCCATACCACTCCTGGGAATCTACTCTGGGAAACCAAAAATACGCAGCGGAAACACCATCCCTACTTTTATGTTCATAGCAGCATTATTCTGGAAGCAACCAGAGTGCCCGGGAAAATCGATGACTGGATAAAGAAGCTCTGGTACATCTACACAATGGAATACTATGCAGCTGTTAGGAAAAATGAAGTTATAAAATTTGCCTATAAATGGATGGACATGGAGAAGATTATGTTGAGTGAAATTAGCCAGAAGGAGAGAGACAGATACAGAATGACTGCATTTATTTGCATGGCATAAATATATATGTACATATTATGATACCAATATCCAAGGTCAAGTGAAACATATATCAGGAGGTCTTGTCAAAGTGGAAATTATCCCAAACGTGTGGGAGTCAGGAGGTTAGGTAAGACAGAAAATGGAACAGGGTGCCTATAATTGTCGAGGGTACTAGTGCCAACCTGGAACTGAGCATTAAATAGAGGCAGGGGGATACACATGACAACCTTTTTAATGTATGTTCTGTAATCCATAGTCTGGAGGGGGAAGGAAAGGAGAAAGAGAGAGAAAGGGAAAGAAATAAAGAACCTGCCATGGAGGTGGGCTGGGGAAGGGGGAAGGAACCGGGGATGTTGGTGGTGGGAGATGGGCACTGGTGGGGGGGGTGCCTGAACACTGTATGACCAAAACCCAAACATGAACTTTTTTTAATTGTATATCTTTTTGTTTGTATATCTCATGATGGTATAATAAAATACTTTAAAAAAATAAAAGATGTTCATATTTGGGTTTTGGTCATACAGAGTTCCAGCACCCATCCCTCCACCATTAGACCGAAAATACTTTATAGGGAGGGAAATAGCAGATGTAAGGAAATTCATTAGAAGTTTTTGGTTGCTACTAAGTTACAAATAATAGAGACAGAACAGTGAAAACGGACAGGTTTGCACATTTTTAAGTATACAGCTATTTCAGTCTCATGACTGCCTGTAGGATGAGGGAGAAATACAGAGATGACCCTAAAATAAGGGACTCTAAAACAAGTGACCCTAAAATAAGTGACCCTAAAACTTTTGGTCTGAGTACCTAGTTTGGAATTACCAAGAACTTAGAAGAGGAAGTAGAGCAGAATGGAAAGAATTTATTGATCAGCCTGATGATGCTAATTTGAGATATATAGAAAAAAATGTTGCGCTTACAACTTGTTATGTGAATCTAGCACTTACCAAAAAGTTCCAGATTGGAGGGGTAAATCTAGGACTCCAGAGACTATGGGTAATTTTAAACCCTGACAATAAATACGATCACCAAAGACAATCAGTGTAAACAGATGAGGGGGCAATTGACTAAGTAATCGGATTTTTAAAGGATACGCCAAAAAAAGGAGAAATCAATAAAAGAGATGGGGAAGGATTGACAAGTGGCATAGGAAACGAGCTGGTGATGTGTTCTCCAGGAGGTAAAAAATATCACACTCTGACAAGAAAGGCTCCGGTAACCAGAGAAAACTCTTAGATCAAGTCACTGGCATGTACAAAAATCTATTTCAATGGATAGGGCAGGGCATAAATGAGCATCTACTACTTCAGCTAACTGAATTAAATAGCCTATTAAATATAGTCTTGCCATGATAATACAGAACTTAGCACAGGAATACAGTGAACATTATAAAATATATTAGTGTGATTTATACCATGTTTTGACAGTAAGTGTGAAAACCCACACAGCTATCTCAGTAGATAGATAAAAAGGTACATAAAGGCATTTAAAACTTATTTGTGGTTTTGTAATAAGCTTTTAGGAAAAGAAGATAATTTACTAACTTCGTTAGAAAACAGCCAGCATTTACATAAATTTCTTTCGCTTTTGCCAACATACTAGATGCCATGTAAGCAACTTCGGATTAGTCAATAGATAACAAAATAATATATTTGATTGGTAAAAAGTGGTTTGGGAAATATAAATGAATAGACAAATTGAGTGCAATTTTAGCTCTTACTATATATTTAAAAAGCTTAAAGGTAAATATAAATAAATAGGGACAGATTCAAAGACTTGTAGAATTAATACTTCATTTGGCAAATTTACTGGATAACAAGTCGATTAAAAAATCAGTACTGAAGACATAAGATCTAAATTGCAAATACAAAACTTTAGTAAAGTACCTGTCAAAGGTGACAGGGAAGAGAGGTTGAAATATGGGAATAAAGATGGAGGGAAGTTGCTATAGTGTCTGGATTGTTGTTGAAGTATTATGCCTAAAACTCAACCATCAATAACTTTGTAAATCATTGTTCTTTAATTAAATTTTTAAAAAATTAAATGCAAGATAAAATAAGTACTATCTATATATAAACCAAAAATTACAAACACTTCCTTGATGGTACTAAATTGTAAACTTCCTAAGAATAAACTTAACATTAGACCTCTGCTACAACAAAAATGGAGCAAGCACTGCTCTGACCCAAATACAGAGAGCAAGGTCATGGGACAAGCTCTGTTCTGACCCAAATATAGAGAGTAGTGTCCTGGAACAAGCTCTGTTCTGACCCAAAGATAAGCAGTGGAATCAATAGGAAACTGATGGGATTGGGAATGAACAATCTGAGAACGTAGTCCAAGGTATATGGCACAATCCTCCTGGAAATGTTACCTTATAAATTTAATTCCGGGTGTAAATAAATGTCTGTCTCTCTTACTGTGTTTATACAAAAAATGACTAGAATACTGAAATGATTGTTCATCAACCAAACATAGAAAAAAACAACATACCCAGGTTTCCACCCTATATCCCCAGGAGCTGCAGGAAGGCCCACTGGTGTTCATTGTTTTGGGATAGAGACTTTATGTTTTCTAACTCCCTGCCTCCAGACTTTTTGTAAAGTATTTATCTCTGGCAGATTTGATTTTTGACTGTGGGTGGTGGTGTGTGTGAAGTTAGTTGGAATGAGGAGTGGAGATAGATTAAAGTCTTAGATTTTCTAGAACTGGTGGTAGTGCTTTTTTTGTCCATTGGCCAGGAATGGTCTTTGTGGCCGGGAAACTACCAGACCCCGATATTTGTTCTGGACCCTGCTGAGTCCCAACACACACACACACACACACACACAAACACACACACTTATAATTATATGTATATATTATGTAAAATACATATCATATATTTAATATATTATATATTGTATTTCATAATCTTATAAATATAAAATTACATATATGTATATATAATAGTAAATCCAGAAACAAAAAACCATATACTTCTTGCTGCATAACACATAGGACATTGCAAAGCAGAGGGGAAAGAAAATCTTTTCAATGCTAAGTCAATCATTCACTTCAATGTTTAAAAATTATAAAAACGACCTTTTCTCAGTTGGGTTAAGGAAGGACCATTATGAAAAAGATAGTAGTAAAATGATCACTCTGTATAAGAACTGCCTGCTGAGAGTAGGTAAAGGAACAAACATGATAACCTCTCAGTATCTATATTTCAAACCATACCTGAAAGGTTATCATGCTTGTTTGTTCACCTACTTTCAGTAAGCAGTTCCTATACAGCGTGATCATTTTACCACTATCTTTATCCACAGGAAACATGAAAGTGGGAGAAAGAGAAAAGTGCCTGCCCTGGAGACAGGCATGAAAGAGAGGGAGAAAGAAGTGCTTGCCATAGAGACAGGCTGGGGGGAAAGAGGGGTGTGTCAGAAGGGAAAAGAGGCACCTTGGTTATGGAATGTGCACTGGTGGAGGAATGGGTGTTGAACACTGTGTGACTGAAACCAGATCATGAACAGCCTTCTAATTGTATTGTATTGTGATTCAATAAATAAATATTAAAAAATTAACCTTTTTATCACATCTCACCAGGATGATCCCTGATCACAGAGGAAATAGTAATCATGAGTAAAGCTTGAGTGTACCACCCCCAAAAAGCTGATTATATTTGTAACCTGAAAATAAAAATAAAAAACTAAAATGAGGTGAAGCTTTACATTTGCTAGAATGACTAAAGACTCGTGTTAACAAAATGTAGAATAACTAAATTCCCACACGCTACTGAAAACTAAATTTACAAAAACACTTTATAAAAGCACCTGAAGTCATTTGTTAGTTATTTACATACTTTATGACCCATCTATTTACTCTAAAGTACATACCCATGAGAAAGACTAAATATCAAAGTGAAACTAAGATCAATTCATACAGTATTTTGTAATAAATAAAAACTTGAATTAACCTGTGTTTATGAATAAGTCAGAAATTTAAATGAATGAAAGCATTTCTGCATTCAAGAATAAATCCTGCAAACATAATTCTGAAAGAAGCCAGATACAAATTTACATACCAATAGATGTATATATACAGTTGAATTTTGTTTTTCTTCTTTGTGAACTTGACAGAAACAGAATCAGACATGTATACAGATTAGGTTTCTATAGGAGCCCAAAGGAGAAAAACTAAAAGATACTGAAAATAAGGGTATGTATAGTTGTGGCTTTAAAATTATTCACAAATTCTTTGATATTTCTCCAACAACAAAGTAGAGTCTAATTATCCTCCCCTCCAGTGTAAAATGGACTTCAAGACTAAGCTTTTAGCAAATAAAAGGGCAAAAGTTAAAGTATGTGACATTAGAGTCTAATTCAGAAAAAGGCATTTACTCTTCTCTTTTCCTTCCCTCCTTCCCTTCTTCTTCATCCCATAAAGTTAGCTTCTGTCCATAACTCTGCTCACAACTGTCATTTTATGAGTAGTCTAGGGAGAGTTTATAAAGTGGAAGAGTTAGACAATAGGCTGAAAGATGCTGAGAACCAGATTACTAATAAAATAATAAAAATATACGACTTATAAATCAGGTTGGCAAAACATATGAAAACAAATATCAAGTGCTCACAAAGTTATATAAAAATAGGGTCAGAGAGATAGCCCAGCGGGTAGGGCATTTGCCTTGCACGTGGCCGGCCCATACTGGCCCCTGGTTCGATCTCTGGCATCCCATATGGTCCCCTGAGCACCTCCAGGAGTAATTCCTGAATGCAGATTCAGGAATAACCCTGAACATAGCCGGGTGTGATCCAAAAAAGCAAAATAAATAAATAAATAAACAGATAGATAGATAAGTAGATAAATAGATAAATAAAGATAAATATGGGCCTGAGAGATAGTATAGCAGTTATGGCACATACCCTTCATGCCTGCTATCCTAATTCTATCCTTAACACTACATGCTACCCTGTGAGCATTTTTAAGCTCAGGCCTAGGAATCCCTAAATCAATAAGTCAAAAAGTATATGATACCATTGCATTTGATAACTTTATAATGACATTCCTAAGTATATATTCCATGGAAACACCCAAGCAAGAGACATAGTAGAGTGGGTAAGGAGCTTCCCCTGTATGAACTGATATGGGTTCAATCCCTGGCACCCTAAGCTCCGCCAGATCACTGAGCACGGATGAGTTTGTGCGGCTCCCCAAAAAGAGTACTCATACAAGTGTACAAGGAAGTATGTAAGTACATTTTAATTAGAGTGTGTTTTAAAACTATAAATAATAAAAATCAAACACCAGATCAGTTAATAAATAAATGTAGATTTAGACAATGGGTACATCTACTCATTATATGCGTACATTTATGATCAAATAAACATGCATCTTGAAATGAAAATAAAGCTCAAAACATAATTTTGAGATTTCAAATAAAGAAAAACTTAAAATACCATTCCTGATTATTTGAAACACATATACAAATGTGTTATATGTTTTAATTTGGTACCTATGTATAACTAGATATATGAATAGTAATAAATAATTTACAAAATAAACAAGATTCAGTGTCCTTGAAAGAAAGAAGAAATTTGGGACAGGATTAAAGGAAAAGAAGGCAAATACCTGAGCTAAAACATAGACCCTGGAATACTAATCTATGAACCAACAATGAGAATGAAGCCTAAGCTTAGAAAAGGGTATAACTGACTTATCTTTTTGCACTTCAGAGTGCAAAAAGGAAAAAGAGATCCAGTAACAGTGAATAACCCATTTCTAGACTACACTGGATAGAAAACTTTATTCCAAAATCATGACGGGTTCCTCTGATTGCTTTGGGCTCTACCACAGTGCATATAAGAAAAATAGGAGAAATGCCTGCCAAAGAGACAGGCTAGAAGCAGGGAGAAAACTAGAGAGATAGGTGGAAGGAGTGAACACTGGTGAAGGGATTGGTGTTGGAACATTGCACACCTGAAACTTAATCATGAATAACTTTGCAATTCATTCTGAATCAACAAATTTTTTAAAAGAATAAATAAATAAATATGTGGTCACATGCAATGAAGCTATGTTGGCTGATACCACAAGGTAAGTAGCTATTTCTGCTCTTGACTGTATACTAACAAGAGGAACACAAAAAAACTGAAATGAGCACACATTAAGCATCTCAAAGGAAATATTTCCCAAACTCCTTGCAGAGAGTATCCCCAAACACACTGAGCATGACCGCCTTACCCCCAAAAGGGACATCCATCCTTTCACAACTCATTTAAGGGTGGAACTACCATGAAATAAAAATTCTTTATTTACATTTTATTAGTACTGTATCACTGTCTGTCTTCCCGTTAATCATCTATTTGCTCGAGCGGGCACCAGTAACATCTCCATATGTCCTGTCTCATGCAAGTAGAGCCCAAGGGCACCTGCTTGCTCCAGGAACATAAAGAGCCTCAAACCATTCCATCAGGTCATGGGAATGAGGTCTATAACTGTTACTGGTATTTGGCATATCAAATTCGACACAGATAGCTTGCCAGGCTCTGCCATGTGGATAGCATACTCATCTCTTTTATTAGTACATTTAATTATTTTGTGCTAAATATCCACAGAGATTATAACTGTCTCTGAACTTTCAAATTTTATCCCATTTTTGTATTCATGTGCCAATAAAATATGTAAAAATACTTTTTAAAAAAGAAACTGAAGTGGAAAGAATAATGTACAAGTTTAATAACTGGAATCTTATGGCGCATCTACTCTCTGTCAGGAACTGTGCTGGAAATTCCACATATCCTATGATTGTGGCACATCACCACTATTCTGTTAGTGAAGTTTCTTAATCCATTCAATAGATTATTAAACCAATGCTCATATAATTAAAATTCCCCAAAGTCAGCAAAAATGTGAACTGAGCTCCTGGTCTATATGATTTTCAAACACTATTGCCCTCACCCTGGTGTTTAGAAATAAA